>PGWS01002300.1:0-20543 GCA_002896235.1 Cicer reticulatum
TTGTTTTTATAATGATTTGTTTTTATAATGATTTGTAATAATGTGTTGGATAGAAAAGTTCAACCATAAGCAATAAATGGTAACCGTACAAATATTTCAAAGAAAAAAAAATAAAGATGACATGTTTTGTTTTTTGTTAAAAAAAAAAAGTGCTTTTGTTAAACTAACTGAATAAATAAAGTGCTTTTATTAATCTGAAATTGTGTAAAATTAATTGGATTTGGTTCGCTTAATTGTTGAGATTTTTAGGGGAGAGTCAGCAGAAAACAGAAAGGACAAAGATGAGTGTGACAGGGGGTTTCAAAAACTAACTGACCAACGTCCACAGCTTCACATTTTTGAGTGGGCCCGATTAACGATGGCCCATCAACTTCATTCACCATCAACACCATGTACACAAAAATCTTTTTTTTTTTAAGGAACACAAACCTTTTTTGTGACAGCAAAAAAATTGATTTAATGAGTTGTGCTAGTTGAGTTTGGAGCATTTTATCGTTATTTTTATACTAAATATATTTTTACTTCTTTAAACGTGATCTTATTTGATTTTTACTGTCTCCAATAATATTTCCATTTAAGTTTGTGTTGAGAAAGTTTGAATTTAGTCCACACCATCATTCTTTGTCGGTTTAGTGTTGATGTATTAAGAAAAATATTTTAAATTAAATGAATTTGATTTTCAAAACAACAAAAATATCATTTAAATTAAGTACTAAATAAAGTCAAATCCAACCTAAATAAAACCGGACAACATAATTTTATCTTTATTTTTTTATAATTCTTACTTTTTTTAAAATTAGATTTTAGAAAGCTTGATCCATATATTAGCTATTTTTTAATTATTTTAAGATCTCACACTTTAATTATTTTAATATTTACAAATATTTTAAGTCTTAGAATTTTGATTATTTTCATGATTTTAAAAAGAAAAAATAATTTGATAAATTATAACCCAATAAAACCTAACAATAACCTAGTGTTGTAAACGAGGGTTTATTTTTTTGTACCCTAACATAATTTGCTACAAAATTTAGGTTTGTTGATTTTTATGACCAAATCGAAGCTCAAATGGATTCAATGTATATAGTTAGTACAGCAAGAAGCCGATTTCTATTTGAGCGAGTTTTATTACACACAATTCTTTTTCTGCACAATTTGAATAGTAATTTTTATTCTGATTGAATAATAACTATAATTTTTTCATTTCCGCTTCCAAAGCGTATTCAGGGAAAGATAACTCATCCTACTATAGTGTTCATAGTGTAAAAATCGAATTGCATTGAACAATATTAATGATTTGCTTCAGTTATTGAAAACTACTTTTTAAATCAAGTTCAATGCAAGTTTTTTCTGATCGGTTTTAAAATGATTTATAAATATAAACTAGTTTAATATTTGAACAAATTTTTAGTTAAATCAATTTTAAAAATATTTATTTGAAAAAAGAACTTGAAATCTTTTGATAAAAAAAAAATGTCAATTTTTTTTTCGAGAAATGAAATGTTAAAAAAATACATTTCAAATTCTTTTTGGCAAAATTTTTTTGATTTTTCAAGTTTTTTGAGAAAAAATAGACATATAAAATTTATACGTAAAAAAATTTCGATATTTATTTTCAAAAAAATGAAAATTTTGTAGAAAATTTAATGTTTATTTTTTTTCTTTTAAAATTTTGCAAAGAAAAAATGATTGTTTATTTTTTTTTTTTGGGAACATAAAATTTTTAAAAATTTGCAAGAACAAAATCTTAACTGAGGTTATACAAATTTAAATTTGTTAACTGGATTTTTGAATTAATTTTAGTTAACCAAATTGTTTTAAATATATAATTCAATTTATGAACCATTTAAAGGTTTAGTTTACTGTGGTGAAATACAATTCAATTTATCAATACAGTATAATTAACCGTATATTGCACATTCGTGCCTCCTACTACGAATTTAATATCATTTCACCTTTTTCTTTTTTTTTTTTTTACTACGTTCTTTCTTTTTATCTCATAAATTAATTAATAAATCAGAATTTACAAATTTGCAATTGTAGTTCTATGTATCTGCTTCCAATTATTTTTTCATAATTTTATTTTATTTTCAGCGAGTGACGAATTGCATTTCCACCCTTCATTGATTGCAATAAATATATTGTCAATTGAATCAGGACTTGGTAATTAATCATTGTGAAATTATAAAATTTGCAGTGTAGTTGTAGTTTCTTGTAAATTTATA
Organism: Cicer reticulatum; assembly: GCA_002896235.1. Classification (NCBI taxonomy): domain Eukaryota; kingdom Viridiplantae; phylum Streptophyta; class Magnoliopsida; order Fabales; family Fabaceae; genus Cicer; species Cicer reticulatum. Next base: position 2,226 of record PGWS01002300.1, read on the forward strand.
GGGATATTTATAAAGAATTGTGAAATTATTAGTTTTTATGGATATTCATAAAGAATGGTATAATTGTTTCAGATCGTTTTAGATAAATAAAAACAGTTCGTTTTAGAAAAATATTTTAAATCGGATGAATTTGATTTTCAAAACAAGAAAATCATAATTTAAATTAAGTATCAAATAAAATCGAATCCGACCTAAATAAAATCAGACAATTTAATCTTTAATTTTTAATTTATTTATAATTCTTACTTTTTTTAAACCTTAGATTTTAGAAAGCTGATCCATATAATAGCTATTTTTTAATTATTTTAAGATCCTTGTACATTAATTATTTTAAGTATTTAAAAATATTTTAAAGTCTTACAATTTTGATTATTACATGCTTGCAATATTTTATAATAAAATTATAAATCTGATATTTATTAATATGTATATTTTGATACTAAATTAATAATGAAAAATATGTTATATTAGGTTTTTAGAAAAAATAAGGTAAGATAATTATGATTTTAATAAAAAAATTGATAAATTAGAATCCAACCAATAAAACCTAAAAATAACCTAGTGTTGTAAAACGAGGTTAATTTTTTTATATCCATAAACAGAATCTTTCTACAAATTTAGGTATTGATTCTGACCAAAATCAGCCCCTTTTTTCTATATATTGTTAGTACTAACAAGAGCACTTATGTTGGACGAGTTTAATTACATACACTCTTTTTCCTGCAAACTTTGTAATAATATTTTTTTTTTATTATGATTGATAATAATTACAATTTTTTTCATTCTCTTCAAAAATATTATTTCACGTGAGATAACTCCTCCTATTAGAAGTATTTATGGTCTAAAAATTGAACCGCATTAAACTATATTACTGATTTAGTTCAGTTATTGAAATCACTTTTAAAACATTTCGAATGCAATTCTGAAATCAGTTAAAATAAGTTTATAAATAAAATAATTAATATTTTAAACAAATTGTTTAGTTAAATCCAATTTCAAAATGAGTTATTTGAAAAAAGAATCTTGAAATTCTTTTGATAAAAAAGAATCACACAAATTTTCAAAAACAAATGTAAAAAATTTGGATATTTTTTTTTTTGGAAAAACTTAATTTCGAAATTTTTTTGCCAAATTTTTTTGCATTTTTTCAAGAATTTATTTTCTAGAAAAATAGATATAAAAGATTTATCAATAAAAAAAGTTTTAAAAGAAAAAATCCAAAATTTCAGAAAAAATATGTTTTATTTAATTTTTCTCAAAATTTTGCAAGAAAAAAATTATTTAATTTTTTTTTTCAAAAAAAAAGTTTTCTATATTCCTATATTTATTTTCGAGAAAAATAAATTTAAAAATTTTGTAAAAAAAAAATCTGAATTGAAAGTTTAAACAAATTTTAAATTATTTTTTAAGAATCTTGCACTTAAATTATTAGCTATTTTTAATTATTTTAAGATCTTGCCCTTGAATTATTTTGATATTGTAGCAAATATTTTTAAAATCTTACAACTTTGATATACCTTACATGACTTTGAAAATTGTTTATAATTTTATAAATCTGATATTTTATTATATGTATATTGATGACTAAGTTAAATAATCGAAAATATTTTAATATCCATGTTTAGGAAAAAAATAAGGCAAGATATATTATGATTTTAAAAAAGAAAAAGAATTTGATAAATTAGAATCCAATAAAACCTAAAAATAACCTAGTGTTGTAAAAGAGGGTTTATTTTTTGATATCCTAAATAAAATTTAGGTATTAATTTCGACCAAATCCAGCCCAACTCTTTTGCTATATATAGTTAGTACTAGCCAGAAACACTTATATTTGGACGAGTTTTATTACACACTATTTTCTGAGCAATTTGTAATAGTACTTTATAAATTTTCTCATTCTTTATAAATTTCTCATTCCCTTCCATAGCTTATTTCAGGTAAGATTACTCCTCCTAGATGAATCTCATGTCATCTCAATTAGTTAATTTAATAACATTTCACCTTTTTCTTTTTTCTTTTCTTTTCTTTAATACGCTCTTTCTTTTTATCTCATGATTAATTAATGAATGGGAATTTTACAAATTTGCAATTGTAGCTCTACGTATCTGCTTCCAATTAGTTGTTCCTAAGTTTATTTTAATTTTCGCGAGTGAAAATTATTATTAATCATTGAATCAAGACTTGGTAATTAATCATTGTGAAATTATTAATTTTGCAGCGTAGCTTTAGTTTCTTGCAAATTTCTAAATGGATGAGGACTTTGAGAATGATCCAAATTGAATATGATATTAGTTACACCTCAACCCCAAAGTTATGCTAATCTCAAACGTCCTTTGAGAATTCTCCCGTTCTCTCAATCTTTGCAAATCAATCTGCCAAAGATTTTAATGATGAGATGAATGGAGAAGATGCTGGCGATGAAGATGATGATAATGAAAATACACAGAAAAGTAATGCATGAAGATTGATGATGAATTACAGTGATCCCAAAAGGAAAAGTTGAAGCGTTTGATGCAATCCTTCAAATTGCAGATCCTAACCACCCCTGTCAATGATGAGAGGTTGAAGAGTGGTTTGAGAGGAGAAATTGAGGTTTGATGATAATGACTATAAGCCGAAAAGTCATGACATGGAGACTGAAAAAGAATTAGAGAGTGGCCAATCAGAAAAGAATAAGTTGAAGAGTTGGATTCAACCTATGATTTGCAGCTCAGGAGCCAACACAATCAACTTCACTCCAAACTATCTTTTGGGGTTAGGAGCTCCTTTATTGATCACTGGACTGATGAGGAGACACTTATTCTTCTTGATGTGTGGGGTAATCAGTTTATCTAAATGAAAGGAAGAGTCTTCGATTGGAGGAATGGAAAACAGAGTTGCAGGAAAGGTATCAGAAACTTTCAAATTTGAACAAGACAATAACTCAGTGTAGAAATCGTGTCGATACATTGAAGAAAAGTACAAAAGGACAAGATTAAGTTTGAAGAAACTGGTAGTCTTGGAGGAAAAATGTGTTTATTTTAAAAAGATGGATAGGCTAATGTCTACTGTCTCCACTCCACCACAACAAGCAAATCAGTTGATGACATGAAGAATAGTCTCCGAATACAGAAGCCATCAGTGTGGAGGGTTTAGAAGGGCCTCACGGAAAGAAAATAAGCGAAGTAAAGGGCTGTACTGATGAGCCTTCTTCTTTAAATTACTTGCTGATTTCATTCTGAAACTCGGTGTAATATATGAGAAGATGGAAAATGAAAAATGGCAGCAGATTTGTGGAACTTGAAAAGCTGAGGATGAATTTCCTTAATGATATGGAAACAAGAAGGAGGCAGAATTTCCAAAGATTGATAAATGAGATTTTGAAACTAGTGCAGATGGATGGTAAGAATGAAGATCAGCTAAGAATTTAGAAGGATTGCAAAGTGAGATTTTGAAACTAGTACAGATGGATGGTAAGAATGAAGATTCAGCTAAGAATTTAGAAGGATTGCAAAGTGAGATTTTGAAACTAGTGCAGATGGATGATAAGAATGAAGGTTAGCTAAGCATGATGGTTCTGCTAAGTCTGTATTTGAAGTCTTATGCATTGTTGTTTAAAACTTAGAATGCAAACTAAACTATATTTGAGGCGTATTGCCTCTCAAATGTTTCTTGTGATGCAATAATTGCCAACCAAAACTGTTCATTTACTTGATATTTGAACTATAGTCTAGCCATGTTATCATGACCTTGTTGGCATGTCCAAACTTTGTTCAATGCTTTCTTATTTCAAATTTTTTAATATAGTTTGATGTTAGGCTTACGCTCATGAAAAGTGAGTTACAATGAGATAATGGTTGTGGTGTTGCACTTGAAACTTTGACCTCTTCAATGTTAAATTGAACACGCTCATTTTGTTTTTGTAATGACTTTGCATAGAAATAATAACCTTTACCAAATGACATTTCCAGTTTAGATAAAGTTCATTTTTGTTAATGATTGCAGTTGCTACCTTTTGTTGAAAGCAAATTGTCACTGTGAGGATTGAAGAAAATGAACAAACACTAATATTTTCCCCACTTTCCCTATGTAAAGGGTTAAACTTGTTAATTCCTATTCACCACAATAACCAATCCATAGCCATAAGATTATTAAAAAATTATATATAACCCGAAGTAGCATAACTCTGACCATTCTTATAATCCAATGATTAAAATAAAATAAAAAATATTTTGCAATCTCTTCTGTATGATTGACTTTAAACAATTCAAAAATTGAATTCAATGGCCTTTCAGACTATTTTTTATTTTTAAGGGTACGTTTGGGGCAAAGCAAATTATTAATGTTAAGTCTTAATTTTTAAACTGCTGTCTAGTACATTGTTTATCCCAAGTGATTTATTACCGTAAGCTAATCTTTAATCATTTAAAAGTTGACAAGTATACTTCATATACTTTTTTGGGGACTTCTTTAATAAATCTGATGAAAATTACAAAAATATTAAGATCGTCCATCGCATAATTTAAATTATAAACATATTGAAATTGATTTTTTTTCGATTGTTTGATCTTGAAATCAAACGATTAATTAATATTTAATTACGTGAATGTGGGAGTGTTTTTATTGTCGGAAATCTTAATCCTTTTTTTGACATGAAATAATGGATCTCTTAAGCCTAGAAAATGTGGCCACTACCACAACAATAAATATATATTTTCGCCTAATTCCTAATTCAATTACTAAATGCACGTTGTTATTGTTATCCTTGAATGTTGTGTCCCAAATTCGAATATGATATGTGCATTTATGTAAAATTAATTTTAATGGTATTTTCTTCTAAGAAAAAAAAATTGTTTCCATTAATAAAATTACACAATAATGTATTAACGGAAGATGTGTTAAATTTCGACATATTGAATACCATAATTCTGCAAAGAAGAATCTTTTGAATTCAATCGGTGAACGGTAATATTTGCATATAAATTTGGAACGCTGAAATACAGTTATACAAACAATATTACCTAAAACGGGAGGTCGTATACTTAATAAACAACGTCAATACATGTGTACCAAATAGTACCTCCATTGACAATAAGATGGTACAGGTGCTTATTAAGGAGAGTGTACATCTCTTCCATAGACCAAAATATTATTTAATATTAAAATAAAATGAAATTGCAATTATTTCCATGTTTAGTTAAATGATAATCATCTCTATTTATTTTTCAATACACCTACTTCTTTAATTTTATTTTCAAAATTATGCTAATATTAAATTTTTGTCACACTTACAATTTTATTTTGTTATTTACAAAATATATTAAAATATATATTTTTGATTTGTGTCATTAAGACCATAATATATATTTAAAATTTAAATTTTTTAACCTCATCTTTTATGAACATGTAAGACCCATAAAATTTAATTTAAATTAAAATATATATTTTTGATTGTGTCATAAGACCATTTTTATGACTTAGACCAAAAAATTTACCTCACAGTGAGGTGCATATGTGAGATCATTTAACATATAGAATTTGAGTGCATATGAGACCATTGATTGTGTCATATACACGAATTTTTAACTCATTTTTATGACATTAAGACCAAAAAATTTAAATTTAAAATTAAATATATATTTTTCGAATTGGTGTCATTAAGACCATAATAAGAATTTTTATTGGTACGTATCGTTACAAAAAATTTAAATAATTATTAAAATAGTTATTTATAAAAATATAATTATTATCATAAAAATATATGAAGTACAATTTATTATTAAATAAATTAAAATGATAATTTTACTCTTTATAAAGATTGTTAAAAATGAGGTTTGCAGAACTTGTAAATCTACATTGCAAGTTGCACCCTCATTATTCAAATTCTACACACCGCTCATTTTAATTTACTCTTTATACTTAATTTACTCTTTATTTTGAAATAAATGAATATTGTTAAAACAATAATTATAATATATATATCGCTAGGTCTTATTTCATCGAAAATTTGAAATATTGAATTAGAGAGATTAAGTGGCTCTTTAAATATAAATGAGTTTAATACATTGAATTGTGTCGGGGTGATTCTTTATATAGAGTAGTACTGTCTACTGTTGAGTATAGATTCCTTTTATCCTAGCCTCTCTTCATCTTTCTCCCACATCGGTAAGCAAAAAAAGTAGATCTGAAACCCATCTTTCTCTTAAGAACCCCTCAGCTCCATTCCACGCCCATCTCCGGCCTCCGCGACACATATATCCATTTTCGTCTCTCATCTCCTAAGCTTTCATTTGAACCGAATAAATCAACTTTTGAAGCAACTTCGTGGTCAACCGCCATTTTCTTCCCTTCCCGGTAATACTCTTTTTCCGGTCACCTTTCCTCTTTTCTTCCTTCTCTCTTACCTATTTATTCCTTTTTTTTGTCTTTCAAAACGTAGTTTTTTTTCCTTTTTATTTTTCTTCTTCTAGATGCTTTTTTATTCCTTAAGGAAAAAGCTACCGTTTAATAAGTAGTATAATTAATAATGAATTAATGCATCTAGTTGTGATCTTGGTATGTTTACATGAAATAAAATTCTAATTATATAGGTGAAGATTTACATTTTTTGGTGCTCATGCTATGACTATAATTATGATTGACTAATATGCATAAGATGAAAAAAACATGAGGTCAAATTCTACAACACCGCTTTGCAAGTTGCAACCTCACACTTTACCTCCCACATGAAATTGTAATTGCGATGTTTCATATTTTCTTCTTAAGATTTGTCTGTTTTATCTTTTTAGTTTACATGTTAATTATTCATCTTGTAGGCAATGATTGCTTGTACATGAGTGTTTAATAACTTCAATTGGTCATAATGGAAAGCTCAATTTGATTTATTCTATTAATAACTTTTTATCTCATATTGAGGTTGAGTGCAAAAACAAAACAAAAGCCATATTATCAACAACTTTCAGTCTGATCTTATTACCATAATAATCTCAGATCTAGTCATGTGCTTGAAATTGATTTCAACAATGATATTTTTCTCGCAACACAAATCATTGTAGGAATAAATTTCTTTCAAAAGCTAATGAGATAATCAGCTTACCTAACAACCAAAATAAAAATCTCAACAATAGCTTCATATATATTAGAGTTGATGAATTTATGAAGTATAACCAGGATTGTTTTACTACTTTGTTAAAGCATAAATTAAGTCAACTTCCAACTACCAGTTCTTGGTTTGAATGTTGATCCAACTTCTACTTCAATAAAGTACTAAAATAAAGCTCTTTGCTGCACATCAATCAACAATAATGTATTCCGACATATTGGTGGAATTCACTTTTGGTTGTTTAGGTAAGTTAATTATCTTAATCAGCTCTTGAAAAAAACGTATTCATACAATGATTGCGTTTCGAGAACAAATATCATTGTTGCAACAGCACATGATTGAGTCTGAGATATAATGGCAATAAGAGCACCTCCAACAAAGGTTCACGATGAGTTGTATAGAATGGAAAGGCAAGTTCTTTGAGAGGTTAACTGCAGGATATGAAAGTGACGCGGCACAGACTAGTTCACCATGCTTCAGGTTTGAGATCAGTTTTTAGTGTGTTTCTTTATTTAAGTCCTGGTATTTTTTTATCCTTCACTTTGTATTATGTATGATCAGAATATTCTCAATAATTCATCAGAATGTTGTTTAAATTAACTATTGTTTATGCGTGATCAAAAGTTCTTCTTTCATTTGCCTATTGCTAACTACCACTATTGTAAAATCTCTATAGCTTACATTTTGTTACAGGATGAAGATCATTTGAATGATGATGAGTTTTTTGTGTTTTTTCATGTGGATGATGAAATGATGAGTTTTTTTTTTTTTTTCCAAAGGTTGAGTCTCTTATTGTCATGTATTTAACCATTCACATGTTGACAATTAATTTTTGGATTGGTCATATTATCAGTTCCTATCAAAGTGAGATGCAATGACTCGTAGGCTGCTTTCAAATGAAAAGAACTGAAAAAATAGGTACATTTGATATCAAGTACTTAGATAGTTAGATTATGACTCACAAATTGCGATTGTTTGTGTTAGAATTTTGAGAACTCAGTTTTTGTCCGTGATGCAGAGTTGCAGCTGCAGGAGTGCAATAATATTTCAAAATCATCAAGAAACAACATAAATGATAATGGGTGCATGACATGATGTCCAATTTTTGTAGCTCATGAGGGAGTTGCAAATTGTTGTACTGTTTTTGATTTATTATTTAGGTTTATGGTCTTTAGGAAGATACTACAGGGTGTATGAAATCAATATCAAGTATGATCAAAAGCAAAACAAGTTATACATATATCATTTAAGATTAAACACAAATAAACAAACTTAAATTGAATCTCCACTAAGCCTTTGATCTCAAATGAACCTTAATAAAAGAAGGTAAATTTATAGAAAACATGACAAATACTTTGTGAACCTATTCTTTCTTTATCATCAAAATTGAACTTACCTCCTACCCACACCAGAGGTTACAACACTCACTTATACTGCCAACGTAGATCATATTTTAATAAATAAGTAGTTAGTAAGTACATTTTGACTATCTTACAATTTAACGTTTTACATAAACAATTATACTCGAATCATTGTTTCCGCTTTAACATTAATAATTGGTTTTAATTATTGGTGAGATAATACTTTTTGAAGAAATAAAAATTAAAGCTTAAGTGAAATAGTTTCTTGTGTAACGACAATTTAGTACAGACAACATGATATCTTAAGAGCTGCAAGTTATTTCTTTAGAGTACCATAACTTCTCAATGAATTTCGTTGGTACTTAATTTTGTTGTAATCTGCAAACCTTTCACACTTAATGAAATATTCATTATGGTTAGCACCTACTGAATCACAAAATGACATTGTGCTTCTCAATATGTGCTAAGTGTCGTGGTTATATAACTAAAGTTATAGTTTATAGAAATTTTATGGCTTGTATGTATAGTAGTTATTGTTACTGGAGAGATGGGCACTTATATAATGAGATATTCTTAAGGAATAAGAGGCCGTTATTGCCAATTGAACATAATGCACTTTTTATAAGTTTATAGTGGATTAGAAATATCTCTCAAGTTGAACCAAAGAAATATCGAAATCACAATCACAAAGGTGGATAAGTATTTTTATAAGGTAATAATTTGATTTTCTTACCATCTTAGGCCTGACGGTTTAAAAAATGTTTTGATAATGTGTTACACTAGAATGTGTATAATTATATATGACTAGGCTGCAAATACTACAAATAGTAGCAAATTTATGAATGATATAGTGTACAATAAAAAGATGTACTTATCTCTTATAAAAAAACTATTTTAGTTTTATAATAAAGAATAGCTATAACAGACAAAAAAAAAATAGTTAATAATTATCTTCAATAAATTTACACATTAGTTATTGAAGAGATGAATGGTAAAATCAAATTTTTACCATATTAAAAATTTGGCACAACATGAAACGCAATAGCTATTTTCTCTCTCACAATAAACTACTTTTATAATTAGAGATTTATAAATTTAACTCTTTTGATACACTTTTAACATACATTATCGTTAAACATATTTTTACTCATGCAACATATTAGTTACAAAGACAATAATTTCTGATTTTCTTTAAAACTCAATGATCTCTAAATTATTTTATTTATAATTGTATACATAATAATTTAAACAAATGATAAAAGACGAAACTACCATTTTACTCCAAAATATAGGACGATGTTATAACGTTATGACTATTTGATAATAAATGTATCTTAACATTATTTATAATTAAGTAAATCGATCTTTCAATGATATTTCTGATATAATGGATTTTTGACGGAGCATAGACAAAAAAAACAACACCCTTACATCTTAATGACTAGAATGGTGATGTACCCAATGATAAAATAAAAGAAGGTTACACCACAAACTTAGAATTTTATATAAAGGTATACATTTTTACAAAAGTAGAAGACTATTAGATTGCATGTCATGAAGACATGAACCTCACAGCAAAATCACAACGAAAATTAGGCAGAGCCTGTGTTCTCTGACTTTCGGTCTCCATTGGTTCCCAGAGGTTTGTGTGGACCTGAATTACACCATCTCCTGCATTCTCATAGTACTGGCATTAGCATCCTCTGAGGTTGCTGTTCTGGTTGTTGTTGCTGCTGCTCACATCCTTAGGAAGCGGGTTAGTGGTGTTTCTAGAGTAGCTGGCTTGGCTGGCCTTGGTTTCTCATAATTGGCTTACTGAACCTATGTTTTATAATTAGAGAAATAAACAAGAACGAGGTTGAGGAACTTTGTCAAAAAAGAACCAGAATAATAAAGCTATTTTGCGGGACTCTGGTCTGAATCTATAAAGGTAAAACAAAAACTTATCAACAACCTCGGCTTTTTTCTTATGTCAGCTGACAAGAGGACAGCGGTGGCATATTTGGAAGCAAATACATCAGTTGTAATGAAAACTAGAAACCAAGCCAAACAAAGTATTTCAGCACACAAGTAAGTTTTTCTTTCAGTAACCACCTTGGTATTGGTATTTCATTCCACAAAGGAAGGAATAAACAATTAAATCCAGACAAGAAAGCAACAATACAAGTGAAAACAAAGTATTTGAGCACAGGATTATGTTTCTCTTTCGGTAAGTACCTTGGTTTCAGTATCCATTTGCACAGGCTGATCTCCTGTCTCTAAGCATGCCATTTTTCATGATTACTCCAGGATATTACGTTCTTCATCAACCTTACAACTGCGCTCAAGTATTGAAGAATAGGTGATAGACTATGATCATTACTGGAATCCCTTTGAACTCATTTCTTTCATAGCTTTGCAGCCTCTTCAAATAGACCAGCACGGCTAAGACAACCAAGAATGGTGTTGTACGAAAAACATCTGGCTACGTAATAGAACTTTCATTTTTGTGAACATTCCCATAGCGCGTTTCGGGCCATCCTGTCTAGCCAATCCATTTAGGATTATATTATGGGAGTTTATATCAGGGGAGAACCATTTCTTCCATAGTTCTAAACAAGGAAAAATGTTCTGTCTATATCATGTCAGCCCTTACCATCCCCGTCATGAGAGCCTTATAAGCATAAACATCGGGAGTGCATCCGAGTTTTTTCATCTCGTTAAAAAGACTGATAGCTTCCTTGATCGTCCACATTTTCCAAAATGTAAGGATCAGACAGCATACAACGAGCGCTCGAACTTCCACAGTTTTCTTTCAATTCTTGGAACAGCTCTTTGCAGCCCGTAACGTTTGCTTTACGAGGCTATTGATCAGGCTGCAGTGGCAGCCAGGACAAGGTGCAAGCCTTTTTTATCCATCCTTTCAAGAAGCAACAAAGCCTTCTCAACTCGGTTTGGTTTGCGAAACCATCAATGAGAATTGAATATGTAATGAGCTGGGGACTACTCCATTTTTTTCATTTTCTCTAACCACGAAGAAGCTCAGAAGGTGGGCCTTGGCCTCGAATAAAGATTTGATAATGGTATATTTATGTCACAACATAGGTGTGCAATTCAGCACTTCATTTCATCAAAAGCGCAATAGCACTTTAAGCGATCTGATCTACCCAAAATGGTTGATCCGCATTATTCTCAGACAACATCCGTTTGCAACCATCTTTCAACATATTCTTGTAAATTACATATGCATCTTCACCTCCAGTTCTTCCCAATCCCCTATTATTCCGTATAAGTATAGACGTTGGAGAACACCGCATCATTCTCATCTCTTGAACTAGTTTTTCAACGCCTCCTCAACCCTACCCAACTTAAAGTATATTCCCATCAAAGTTGTAATAAATTTTTCCGTGGGCTGTAATCCATTCTCCTTCATCTCATCAAATAATCTAATGGCTGAATCATCGCGATTCAGCTTGCAAATGCTGAAACTAGCGCACTATATGTAACGTATCGGGGAAACATAACCTCATTACACATTCATTATACAGCTCATGAACTTTCTCATGATGCCCCTCTTGCATCAGCATCAAGATGACAAGTTGTAAGTGCTCGATGTAGGTCTTGCACTTACGACCCTTAACCTGATAAAAAACCGATAATGCTTATTGACCATCTTAACCTACCCAAGATTTCACAAATTTCAGACAATTCAGAAGGACCAAATGCACATGGACTCTTAACCATGTCTTGTATTGTCCTCCACAATTCACCAAAAGCCTATTTTTCGTCTAAGCATCGATATCAAAAGCATATAAGTAGCTTGAATCTGTTCAAAATTCTTCTTTTCCCGCCCATTAAAAAATCTGAATCTTTCACATTGACCTCAACATCTTCTTTAAACCTCGCGAACCAAGCGAGTGTCAAGCCTAAGGCTTCAGCACTCCAAGCCTTTTTCTGCAGTCAGGTCCCATTTAATATTTTCAAAATCCTAATGAATCGTTCATCCAAAATCCGAGCAAATAGGATCCTATCCTCCATACTCTACCTCCTTTCAATGGAAGGACTAGGTCTTCCTTCTTGAGAATCAGGCAAGCAACATCTTGAAACATCTATTTTCGGCTAGTTTAAACCACACACAATCAGATTAACATGAAGTTGAAATATATACAAAAATATACAATCAACAAATTTAGCAATCCTTGATTCAAAAAATAAAATAAACAAACAAGCATATGTAATGCAGCAATAGAAGAAGAAGAAATTGGAAATTGATAAGTGGTGAAAATGAGCGTAACCTGTTTGCTTTATCTCTGAGAGAAAGAGGCCAAGTGAATGTTCTCCTCGAAGCAATGAATGTGGAAGCATTGTTGCTTCCCCCGAAAAGCTTAAAGCTATCAACTTTGGTTAAGAGACTGAAAGTAACAATTTTCTCTCTCAAACATAAAAAGCACGGTTATGAAAAGCCACTGCAAAGAGGTGTTTCAAATCTCGAGTGGCACGATTTGTGTGCTCTCTTGCTATGAAATGAGGGCAAGAATGAATGAGGGATTGAACCGTCTTAAAACCGTTAACTCTGCAAACCCGGTTGACTCAAAACGCATGCAAGGAAAGAAAAAAAAAACGAAAACCAAATAGTGGCGAAGGAGGCTTTCGATTGCAAAGAGTAAGAATGATATGGTTGGGCTTTAGAATATATGGAAGATGAAGATCCAATAAGTAATAGATTAAGCAAAGAATTATGAATTAATTTCAAATGTTTTCTAATTATATTATTTGACGAGGTCGTATAAATTTAACTATAAAATATCACCTGTTTCTAATCACATTTTTTTGTTAAATTTAATATATTTATTTTATTAATAAATTTTGATTTTTTAAATATTTTAATTGATTTTTATTTAGTTATATAAGTAAATTACAAATTATTGAGAAAAATTCTAACGTCGGGTCTTCATCGCCAAGAGATGCGACTACGATGTCTAGATAGAATTTGAATAATTTTTTTTTGTTTTTCACTAATTTAAATATTTTATTACTTGTAGATAGGACAAATTTAGTGGATCAACTTAAAAAAGTAAGAAAGTCCTCAAATAGAACCAACTATGAGTGTTGATTTTAGTGTTTAATAATGTAATTTAATTATAATATATATTTTCTAAAAATCTTATAAAAAGTGTGTACGACGACGTTTAACTGAACTTGGGCGCGTTGGCGGGAAAGTTAAATCGCTCTATCGCTAACGCAGTAGCCAGTGAGAAAAACTAGGTTACAGTCGAATACTCGCTGCAATTAAAGATGAATTAATTCATACAAATAAAAAACCAAGGGTTTCGTTCCTTTCTATTGGCGGTTTCGAGCGGGAACTAAGAAAATGCCGACGTACAAGATTAGGGGAATCGACGTAGATTTTCCCTACGAAGCCTATGATTCCCAACTCGTTTACATGGACAAAGTCATGCAATCGCTTCAGGAGGTAGCCGATTTGACTCACTCAATCATTGCACTTTTGATTTATTTAAGCTACTTTTGATGTATTTTTTATTTTATTTATGGTAGTTCCGCTGTGGTTGTTGTAATAATCGACTAATAATTAATTATAAACATGATTTTGGATCAATTGGAAGTGATCACAAAAATGTTAATATTTACTTGTTGTCAGGCAATTTGAATTGGATGTTGTTAAGATCATGATTGATCAGCAGTGAAACTTAGGCGTGTTTGGGCAAATAGCTTAGTTAAGAACTTATTCATAAGTTCATTCTAGAAATACCGTTTGTCACAGATTCTTAAAAAGTGATTTTAGATTCCATAATTAGAGATTAATAAGAAAGCAGAAGTTGTTTTCTGTTGTTTGACGTACTGAAATCACTTTTTTTTTATAAAAATAGTTGTTATTTTTTTTTAAGAGAACTACTTAAAACAGTTTTCTTAGTTGAAGCCAATTTTTAGATTCTCATTTTTTAAAAAAGCTGTACACAAATAGATGAAACTTTTTAAAGTGATTATATACATAACTATAACAAACATGCTCTTAATCAAGCATTTATTGATAAGCTATTATGAGGAGTGAGGAGCTAATTGAAAATAGATAATGTTATGTTAGCTAATTTTAGAAGCTATATAAGTTATTCCAAATACCTTTTTAGTATATTGTGTAATGGATATTTCTTGATACGTGTACACATTACTTGTATGTGTTTGGGCATGGCAGGAATGTAATGCACTTTGGAGAGTCCACAGGAACTGGAAACACTATGTTTTCTGTGTGCTACCTTAGCCTGGCGGAAGAGTTTGGGTAGTTTTAGAATGGTTTCACCATGAAGAATACCAGTGATAAGCCAGGAGTAAAATGGAGATTTCATCGTCACACGGGGCCTCAGATTTTTCCTACTATCGTTTATGCTTCACGCACCCACAGCCAGATACGTCAAGTTATTCAAGATTAAACGGACATCTTACAGGTCAAATTATATTCGGAAATATCTTTAGTACTTAAAGTAACAAATGACTGATCTATTGTTCTACTTATGCTGTTTTCTGGTTGTCAGTATTGTTTGTAACTTGTAATTGATAGTGTCTATGTCATGTGAATTGACCATTACTCACCAAAAAAAAAAGGGAATTTGACCATTCACTAACTCTTTCATCGGAGTAATATGCTTCTTCAGATTAGTGATTATAGTCCGGAGATAAAATGGATTCTGTGGGCTGTCCTGGCAGATATCTAGTGTTCACTAGACTTTGTGAATTTACTGACTCCTGTGGTTTACAGTTTTATGATGATTAAGTGTTTTTTGTGCTAAGCTCACCTGGTATTCATTAGTAACGCAGACCTAAGATGACAGTCTGGGTTTCTCGGGAGCAATTTCATTCATGATGAAGTGAAGTCACTTCGTGGAAAAACCACAACAATGCTTGTCGATTAGCTGTCGAAGGCGTATAAGCTGCCGAGCGTCGATGTAACCATTCCATAAAGTTCTTGGTAAGTTATAAATCCCTATTCGTTCATACAATATAGGTTACTTCTCATCGTATTGTAAGAATGGGACCTAATGCTTTTGGGGTGGGATTACTGGAATATTTATGAAAAGTTTAAGTCAAATTATTGCATTTTTATTTTGATTTTTCAGTGTGTTATCATAATGAGAATGTTACTGGAATTCTATGTAGATTATTTGAGTAAAAATCCCAATCTTGGAGAAGAGCCTGTGGATATCGAGGATTTGGTCAATATTGGCAGAGCATCTGGGCCGTATGTTGTTCTCAACTGTGCTGCATCCTTTCTGTTTTTTCCCATGTAATGGTTTGATTATGTTAGACTTATTATTTATTTATTTATTATATTGTTTTATTATTACATGATTAGGCAGTTAGATTATTAGTAGACAGTTTATTAATATACTGCCATATGTAACTGCCGTGTAAGTTAGATAAGACACGTTGCTTATAATAAAAGGGGAGGAGACAAAGGGTATCTTGCATTGTATTGCTTGGGTCCTAATAGGCACTGGAGAGTTCCTGGATCTCTTGAATATCCACTAGAACATAATTGTAATATTCATTTTACGGCATATTATCGGGTTACTTGAACTTCTGTTTCAATTTGTGTCTACTTATTCAGATGTCCGTATTAATTTATCAAAGGAACTCTACAAGGTTGTATTATAATAATTGCTCCATTACATAATCTTATTGATCGAGGGTATAGAGATTCTCTGCAACTTCTTGGAGCATTTAGGCTGTTCTATATTGTGAAGCTCACAAATCCTGGTTACAAAGTAACAATAAATTTAAAATAAGATTAACTGCATAAAAGTGTCGACTGACAATTATTTATTTTGCATTGTCATTTTGAATACTCCAGTAATGTATTATTGATACTTATTAATGCCATTTAAATTTGCTTAGTTATTACTAACTTATAGTCACCTTCTCCAGGAAGGCATATGTGCTGTGCAAGCCTCCTTTGACCTTGCCTTCTGGCTTCTAAAGGCCTGTATTTCTGAGGCTCAAAATTGTGTTGATCTTTTATTGAAAGAAGAAATAAATCAAATGATAAGTCACCAAAATCCTGATGATATTTGCTATCCTTAGAGGTTGAGCTAAATCTTTACAAAATGACAGTATAAACTCCAATTGTCTGTGACAGTAACACAATGTATGCCTTACTTATTTGTTAACATTATTATCGAGGAAACTTATCGCAAATATAAATGTTTATTTTACTTTCGATGTTTACTGGATTCTGGCAAAGGAGACAACTGATCATAACACATTATCTTTTTCAAAGGTTCTGGTTAGGGTGCTTTGAAATTTGTGCTGTATATTTCTGCTATCTCGGGTACAGGATGTATTTTCTTTATTGCAGCGACTTCTTCTAAACTTGAAAAGCGCATTGCTGAGGTGCTATTGAATCTAAGGAGTTCGGGGTTTACTAAACCCGGGCCCTATATGTTTGAACTGCTTGCTGATCTTAATATCACTCACAAGTACTGCTTCTAAGCTTAAGAGTATAATAGCTGAAGCTTCAACTCTCATTGAGGAAATAATCAGGAGAAATCAACTGGCACATCTGCAGATGGATACTATCAAGGATATTCTTGACATTGTTTTCAGGGATGGAAGAACTTCTCATCCTAAATACTTATCGGTGTAAGTTTTGAATTATGTTTACACTTCAGTGGATTGATTTTGTTTGTCTTGTTGCTTCCTAGCAATTCTTGTTTGTATTTTTTGCTTCGCTTCTATAATATCATATTTTAAAACTTTATTTCCCTTCAAATAACAGGTTCATGTGAAGGAGGTTGACGCATGGTCTGCCAATGGTTCTAAAGGTAGTTTTCGACTTATTTGGATGAATACTATGATCTTGTTGTCAGATTTGTTGTCATGTGAATTTTCACACATATACTCTTAGTTTATAAGTTAAAAATTTGTCTAATATTTCGGGCATGATTGATCATTTCTGTGGCATTTATTCAGCTTAATGTTTATGATTCTCTTATGACCGTTTCATTCTTTATCCATTGTTGAGCATTTTTTCTTTATTTCATGACTAAAAAAGTGAGTTTTGGAATATATTCTCATGAGTTTTTTTCTCATATTCTAAGTACAGTAATACGCTTGGGCCTCTGGTCATGTGTCTTTTGGTGTTTAATGCAGCTATATAGGAATTAGGGTTTATAAGTTTAATATGGGAAGCATTTGGTTATAAAGCACAAATAACATATACCTCGAGGAGGAAGTTTTCTTGTAGAACTTTCATCTCGTAAATGACAAATATTTCTTTCATTCTACAGAAATCTAGCGTGTTTCCCATGGACATGTACAATGTTTTGTAACTGTTGATATCCAATTTTTCCCTTCCATTCTCATTATTATGTCTCTTTATTTGATGTTGCAGGCAAGGCGTCAAGGACACTCAGCTGGTGGTGCTTTAATCCCGGAATAGCTTTGGAAGAATTTGCTAAGTCTGGAGTTAGATCAGTTATATTGACATCAGGCACATTATCCCCTTTGGACTCTTTTGCTGAGGAACTGAAATTGTAAGTTACTTTTCTTGCGTATTGTTTTTTCATCTAATAATAGATTGGTGTCATTAACTAACAGAGTTCATTGCGATCATGTCAGACACTTCCCCGTTCGGCTGGAAAATCCACATGTAATAGGCCCAAATCAGATATGGGCTGGAGTTGACCAGTTGGTCTTCACAGGACGTACTTTTTAACTCCTCTATCGCACTCGTGATACGCTGGAGTACAGGCAGCGAGCTTGGAAACGCAATTGGTATGTGACATACGCATGGCTATACCGGGTTTGGTACTGAAGCCTTATGCACTGTCTCACTAATCTTGAAAACTGCATATTTCGTTATAAATGTTGGAGTTGTGCTGTGTT
>PGWS01002304.1:0-23454 GCA_002896235.1 Cicer reticulatum
TTGTAAAATAATTTTATAATTTATAAATTTATTATAAAATAATATTATTATTGAGAGGAGGATTGAAAGAGATTAGGCATTGAGAGCATGTTTGAGAGGGGAGAAAAGAGGAGAGGTCCACATCAGCTTTTTGGGTGATGTGAGAAATATTTGTATAGGTGGATGAAATAGAATGAGGTGGCATTCGGCGGTGAGGTGACATTCGGGGTCTGTTTTAAATATATATAATAGATTTTACTTATCTAATAAGTGACATGTGATATATTTTGTAGATATTATAGATTTCATTAAAAAATATTTTTTTTCCAGTAATGATACTATGTAATATTTAATTTGAAGATGTTTATGGATGAATAACCGTTATCAATAATAATGGAGGAGCAATGAGTGTCAAATAATTGATATTTATTTTATTGTAATTTATAACTTATGACACATGAAGAGTTTCACAAAATATTATATGAAAAAAATGTATAAAAATTGTACTAAAAACAAATTGCAATAAAAAAAGGGAAAGAATATTTGTTAGATGTGCCACATCAGATTTTTTTGATGTGGCAACATTAAATGAGGTGTGGCATAATATTTTGAACTGTAGGAGTCTATTTATATATTAATAAAAGATTCTTTTATCATACACATCATTTGTAACTCAAGTCTGTTAAGACAAACTCTATATTTTATGTTTGATGAAAATAAACAAAGGTTAATTTAGAATGTTAATTATTGATTCTAAATTGTTATGTTAATTTAACCTGTGTTTTGAGTGGATTTAATTAAGAGCAGAATCAAGCAAATGAAAGAAAAGACAACAACAAGATCATTCTGCATCATAACAGAGAATGATCTTCAGCGTTCAACAAATTGTCCATCACAGCAAGTTGTGTCAAAACTTTTCTACCCTGTGATAAAAAGTCCGCTCTGGAAATCATTCATATCTAATAAGTACATGGCAAGGAACAAAGTAGGAATAATTCAGACTCAAAAAGGTTATTTGATCGCCAAAGATCAAAGGACTCAAAGACAGACAGAAAAATCATGACGATCTGCATGCTCCAAAATTCAAATGTCGAGAAAGTTTGATCAAACTGAGCATTATGACAAGACAATAACAAAGGAAATCCAGAACGTTAAAACGAGAACTCTAGAATGATTATTGAAGCTCAAAGAAAGTTCAAACTGACAAACCAACAACGGTTAATCATTCTCCCGTTTTCTGCACAGAGACAGCAGCTCTGTTTCTCCTTGTTTTGATCTGCAATCTTCTCCAACCTTCTCTAGCTACACTCAAGACTCAAGCAGATAATGTACCATCCAAGATCAATGAAGAAACGTCAAAGAAAAGGACAGAGATGCTTTAAATGCTAAACCATTAAAGTCAAAAAGCTATTTCAAAGAAGGATTATTTTTATTCTAAAATAATGTTTCAGTCAAAAAGCAAAAGTCTCTCCAACAGCTCTTGTACCTTCATTCAAGTACATCTACAGCCTATAAATAGAAGGCCATTATCCCAGTTCTCAGCAAGAAATTCAAGTGCTAAGTAATCAACAGTGTGAGGACTGGGCGTAACCCACGTTGGGTGAACCAGGATAAATCTTTGTGTGGTATTCTCTTTCCTATCTCTTTCCTTATTATACTGCATTGATCAATTAAGATAAAAATAGAAACTGATTTTCTGCTAATCAAGAACGTTCTCTGTTTTTATAACATAAACCAAGAACGTTCTCCGTTTTCTGTTTTATAACCAAGATCATTCTTGAGTCATTTTCTTAAGATTTAACAGGAATTTTTAAAAGGCACATTTACAATTCAAAACCCCCCTTTCTTGTAAATCGACATTGTTACTTCACAGTCTACCTCTAAAGATAGTTTGAGTATATTGTAAAAATCATTTTAGTTATTACAAGGTAAATTGTAAAAATCCTTTATGGACTGAAAGGTAACTGTAAAAATCCTTTCAATGTTGAAAGGTGCATTCTGAAACTGACCAAGAGTGTTCAAGAAATATATTGTGAAAGTAAGAACGTTTAGCTGCTAAGCATATCAGTGGAAAATCTCACAGATTGTGAATACTAGATGTAGCCCATGATGGATAAACCACGATACATCATTGTGTGATCTTCTTATCCTTATCCTTATTTATTATCACTCACTTATCACATATCACCTAAAAATAATCTGCTGCTTTATTAATCTTTAACTCACCCTGAGCGTTCTAGACTTTTTGTTTGAAACCAAGATGATTTTGAGTTAGTTTGAACTAAAATTCAGGAATTAAGATTTTAAAAAAGGGATCACAATTCAAACCCCATTTCCTTGTGATTGATATTGTTACTTCAATTCATTGATGAAAATTAGACATAAATGGAAAAATAAATGTTGATGTTATTGTTCAAACAAAAAGAATGTGGAACATAGTTTACAAAGACCATTCTTATATAATACATAAAACAAATCCACAATTTATGAAGATTTGATATTGTCTCCCAGTCATAATCATGCATGTTCATGAAGGATATTCGTAGTTGAGAACTTTTAGACATGAAGACAATCAAAAGGGAATGTTATGCACGACAAGTACAATGGACAGCTCATTGCAAGCTCATACATCCTACTTTACAACTCATTTCGTGTTGTCACAAGTTGTCAAGAGAATGAGGAAACTCTTGTATCATGTTCATACAAAAGAGTATAATTGCCAAGATGAAGAGGTCTTTTACCCAAATTCTCACCAAGGGTTGATCAAGATGATTCGAATTCTGCCTTAAAAAAGGAAGCAGATTGGACAATAGAAGATAAAGCTAAGGTACTTTTAAACTCTAAAGCTCAATTATTCTTATCATGTGCTTTAAGCAGGGAAGAAAGTGAAAGGGTAGATGAATGCACAACTGCAAAAGAAGTTTGGGATACATTACAAACTCACCATGAAGGAACAAGCCATGTCAAAGAAACATGGATAGACATTGGTATAAGGAAATTCGAATTGTTCGAAATGCAAGAAAGAGAAACCATTGATGAAATGTACTCATGATTCACCACAATAGTAAATGAAATGCGTTCTCTTGGCAAAGCTTACACTGTACAAGAAAGAGTAAGAAAAATCATGAGGTGCCTTCCAATCATTTGGAGACCAACGGTGACAGCTATAAGCCAAGCCAAGAACCTTGAATCACTGCCTCTGGAAGAACTAATTGGAAATCTAAGAGCTCATGAGGTAGTATTGCAAGAAGACAAACCAGTCAAGAAAGGAAACGCAATAGCACTGAAAGTCTCTCAAGATAAAATCACAGTACCAGTTGAAGAAGAATCAGAAGAAAATGAACAAGGAGATGCTGATGAAATCGCGCTTCTCACTAGAAGAATACAAAGAATGATGAGAAGAAGAGATCAAATCAAAAAGGGATTTCAAAACAAAAATCCTAAAACAGAGATTGACAAGAGTCAAGTCACATGCTTTGGATGCAACAAATTGGGACATTACAAAGTAGAATGTCCATCAAACAAAAATCCACCAAAACGATTCCCCTTCAAAAAGAAATCAATGATGGCAACATGGGATGATTCAGAGGAATCAGAAACTGAGGAAGAAGAAGAAGAAGCCAACATATGCTTGATGGCAAAAACAGAGGAAGATGAGGTAATAAATTCTGAACCTTGTCATTTATGTCAACAAATGGGAAATGAATTTGATAACTTGTTAAATGACTCAAATCTTCTTATTCAAAAATGTAGTTCTCTGAAAGAACAGTTTTATAAAGAGAAAGAAAGAAGTCAAGCTGAAAATAATCTGTTAAAAAAAATGATTCAAGAACGTTCAACTTAGAAATGAAAATGAACTTCTCAAAACAGATTTACTCAACTTCATTAAAGCCACTGAAACTTTTCATAACATCATGGGATCTCAAATAGGAATTTTTTGATAAAGCTGGTCTTGGTTTCAATCAAACCCAAAAAAACCAAAACTCTATGAAAACTTCTTTGTCCCAGAAAGAAAGGAAGAAAAATGCAAGACTAGATGCTCATATTGTAAAAAACTTGGACATCTAGAATTTGCTTGCTACTTTAGAAAAAGGGATGAAAAAATTGAAAGAAAGAAGTTTTTTAAACAGGAGAATCATCCTGTCAAAATTATGTCTAAGAAACAGCAAAACGGAGAACGTTCTCCAGTCTGTCTCCCAAACGGAGAAAGTTCAAAATTACAAGTTGAACGTTTCAAAAAACTCCTTTAAACCAAAGTTCAACTCCTCTAAATCATATGTTGTTAAACCCATTTCAAAATCAACAACTAACAACACAGCTGTTTCCAAACGAGAATGATATACCACTTAAAAACTAACTCTCAAGGACCCAAAACAAAGTGAGTACCTAAGACTGAAATGATATCACCTGCAGGTTGGTTTTCAAAATAAAAAGAGAAAGCCTTGGTTCTTGGATAGTGGCTGTTCAAGGCACATGACAGGAGATAGAAATTGTTTCATAACCTTCAGCAAGAAGGATGGTGGTTCGGTCACATTTGGAAATGATGATCAGCTCAAATTAAGGGTAATGGAACCATTGGTAAGACAAACTCTGCTCAAATAAATGATGTTCAATACGTGGAAGGATTAAAACACAATTTATTAAGCATAAGTCAGTTATGCGACAATGGATGTGAAGTCGTTTTCAAGCCAAAGGTATGTGAAATCAAGAAAGCTAAAACTGGAAAAATTCTGTTTTCTGGAAAGCGAAAGAAAAATTTATATGTTTTATATCTTGAAGAATTACCTGATGAATCATGCTTTTATATCAATCAATAAAGATAAATGGATCTGGCATAAAAGGGCTGGACATATCAGCATGAAAACGATTTCAAAAATCTCCAGACTTGATCTTGTTAGAGGCTTACCAAAACTTAATTTTGAGAAAGATAAAATCTGTGAAGCTTGTGCAAAAGGTAAGCAAGTCAAGAGCAGCTTTCATACAAAAGATTTTGTAACAACAAAAAGAACTCTTGAACTACTTCACATAGATTTATTCGGGAAAACAACAAGTCTAGGAGGAATGAAATATAGTTTTGTTATTGTTGATGATTTCTCAAGATTTACATGGGTTATGTTTTTAAAACAAAAAGATGATGCATTTGAATCATTCAAAACATTTTGTAAAAAGGTGCAGAATGAAAAGGATTCCAGCATCATCTCTGTAAGGAGTGATCATGGAGGAGAATTCATAAATGCCTCATTCAAAAGCTTTTTGATGAACTTGGTATATCTTCACAATCTTTCATGTGCAAGAACTTCACAACAAAATGGAGTTGTTGAAAGAAAAAATAGAACACTACAAGAAATGGCAAGAACTATTTTAGAAGAATCCAATGTTGAAAGGTATTTTTGGGCAGAAGCCATAAACACTTCTTGCTATATCTTGAACCGTGTATCTATCAGAAAAATCATCAACAAAACTCCATACGAAATCTGGAAAAACAGAAAACCAAATATTTCTTACTTTCATATTTTTGGATGTTATTGTTACATTTTAAACAACAAAGATCTTATTGGAAAATTTGATGCAAAATCCGACAAAGCAATCTTTCTTGGATACTCAACCGAATCTAAAGGTTATAGAGTGTTCAATTTAAGAACTAATGTTGTTGAAATAAGTATGCATGTATTGTTTGATGAGTTTGATGACTTAGATATAAGTAAAAAGGATGAGGAAAAAGAAACTCAAATTGAAACACAACAGCAAATAAGTCTGCAGAAAACAGAGATTGATAAACAATCTTCGTTTCATTCTCCACCAAAAAGCTGGAAAACAATTGGAGATCATCCTCAAACTCAGATCATTGGAGACACGGCTGATGGAATCCGAACCAGAAGATCATTCAAGAATGATGACGACAGCATGGCAATGATATCTCAGATTGAACCAAAGTCAATCAAAGATGCTATTACTGATCAGTCTTGGGTAAATGCCATGAAGGAAGAACTACTGCAGTTTGAGAAAAATGAAGTTTGGACTCTAGTACCAGATCCGTTAGATCAAACAGTTATTGGCACTCGATGGGTATTCAGAAACAAGCTTGACGAAGAAGGAAAGGTTGTTAGAAACAAAGCAAGATTAGTAGCTCAAGGCTACAATCAACAAGAAGGTATAGACTATGATGAAACATTTGCTCCAGTTGCAAGGTTAGAAGCTATTCGAATACTTCTTGCATATGCATCTCATAAACTCATCAAACTGTTTCAAATGGATGTGAAAAGTGCTTTCTTAAATGGTTTTTTAAACGAACAGGTGTATGTAAAACAGCCCCCAGGTTTTGAAAACCAATCAAAACCAAATCATGTTTTCAAACTTACCAAAGCACTTTATGGCTTAAAGCAAGCACCAAGGGCTTGGTATGAATGGTTGAGTTCATTTCTAATTAAGAACAATTTTCAAAGAGGAAAAATCGATACTACCTTATTTAAGAAAACAGAGGGAAATGAATTACTCATTGTTCAAGTATATGTGGATGATATCATTTTTGGATCAACAAATGAAAAACTATGTGAAAATTTCTCAAAACTTATGCAAAGTGAATTTGAAATGAGCATGAGGGTGAATTAAGATATTTTCTTGGTTTACAAATCAAAACAATACGAAAAAGGCATTTTTATTTGTCAAGAAAAATATATCAAAGATCTGTTGATCAAATATAAAATGAATGAGTCAAAAATTATGACAACTCCAATGCACCCATCCACTTCATTAGAAAAAGATGAAAATGGCAAATCTGTTTCTGAAAAAGAATATCGAGGAATGATTGGTTCTCTGTTATATCTAACTGCTAGCAGACCAGATATTGTGTTTGCAGTAGGATTATGTGCTCGATTTCAATCAGCGCCAAAAGAATCCCACTTAACTGTAGTTAAACGCATATTTAGATATCTCGTTGGAACAACTAATCTTGGTCTTTGGTATAGAAAAGGTTCCCATTTTGATATTATAGCATACTGTGATGCTGATTATGCTGGAGACAAAGTTGAAAGAAAAAGCACAAGTGGAGCATGTCAGTTCTTAGGCGAAGCTTTAATCAGTTGGTCATGCAGAAAACAAAAAATCATAGCACTATCCACAACTAAGGCCGATTATGTGTTAGCTGCAAACTGCTGTTCACAAGTTTTGTGGATTAAAAACCAACTTCAAGATTACTCTGTAAGCTATTCCAGTATTCCAATTTATTGTGATAATACAAGTGCTATAAATTTGTCCAAAAATCCAATTCAGCATTCTAGATCAAAACATATTGAAATAAAACATCATTTTATTCGTGATCATGTCTATAAGAAAGACGTTGAATTAATCTTTGTTGATACTCAAAATCAACTTGCTGACATTTTCACAAAGCCTCTTTTGGAGGATAGTTTTAATTCAATTAAAGAAAAACTGAGAATCATGAAAAATCCAGAAAATTCTGGTTAAAATCTGCTTCTGCAGAAAACGGAGATCGTTTATCAGTCTCCGTTTCGCGATTCATCATTCTCCGTTCTGGAAAAAGCAACAGTCTGCTTTTCCCTCTCAAAAATCAAAAAAAGCAAATCTTGGCATTTATTACACGTGACCTTGTATCTGAAGCTAGAGTGCTGACACATACACTCTCCGATCCCCCAAAATGCTTTTTCCCATTTCCCTAGGTACAAACTATTGGACAGCATACTCATCATTACTCCACCTTTTTCTCTCCATCTTCTCAAGTCAGAAAACTGTTTCTCTTCTCACATTCTTTTCCCCAAAAGCTGGAATAATCTTTCTCTTTCTCTAAACCACGTCTACTGTTCATCTTCTTCATCATCTTCTTCTAAAAAAACAACCATGGCTCGAACCAAACAGTCTGCACGAAAAAATGCCTCTCCCTGTACACCACCCTCTTCATCTTCCTCATACCAATCCAGAGAGCGTTCTCCCTCTCCACCACCTCGCCCATCACCACCACACACATCTTCTGCCTCTCCCTCTTCTCACACTAGTCAAGAAGTTCTAAACCTCATTCATTTGTCTACCTTTCTTCCACCACTATACACTCGTCCTACACCAAACTTCGCTCAAGTGCCTCCCCATCTTCGCACTAGAATCACTCCTCCACGCCGCTCCATGCGTGTCCAGTCTAGTATTGGTACGTCAAAATCCATGAACCCTAAACCACATTATTTCATCATTTCAGACTCTGAGAGTGATGACTCGTCTGATTCGTGTCCCCCAGTAGGAGAATCACCAACACAAACTGAACCACAAAGAAACACGATGCCCACAGCACCAACACCACCACCACAAATTCCATCAACAACTACTAACCCTTCGACACCCTCAAAGTTGGCCTTCTTCTTCTGAACCTTCGCACTCAAACTCCTCCCCATCAAAAACGGAGATCGTTAAATGACATCGTTTCCCATTCCACAAACCAAAAGAACCACTCTCTCAACCAAAACCACCAACTAACACATGAGAACCAAAAACACAATCACTATTGCTCAATTTCTTTGCTCGAAAAAATCTCCCAAATCCTCAGAGAAAGAAAACGCTTGCCCCAAAAAAAACTTAAAAAAACGAGTCAAAAACCCACCTCTCCAGAACATTCTCCCGAAATTTCCCCACCACAAGAACGTTCTCGACTGCTCCTCCACCAGAATCTTCTCCACATCCCACCATCCTCTCCACAAAAGCATACCAACGGTCTTCATCTCCTCAGCCTTCCCCTATCTCCACGTCCTCTAATTCTGAACCATCTCCCCCAACTAAGAAACCAAAACAGAATGCTCCTTCTCTAATCTCCCTTTCCAAATCAAAACTCTTCAATGAAAAATGGGCTCAACGCCCAGTTGGGATAGGCAGAGTTTTTGTGTTTGATAATCTTGTTGTAGATGGAAATGCTGTTCAGCACCATACTGATGTTCTTGGCTGGACTCATTCTTAAAGATCTCTGAATCTTTATTTCCCAGATGTTGTATTGCATTCTACTGCAATGCCAAAAACTTTTGCTGACAAAAATTTTTTTATCTCAACAATTAAGGGAGTGGAAATCAGATTG
The DNA here is from genome assembly GCA_002896235.1 of Cicer reticulatum. Lineage (NCBI taxonomy): Eukaryota > Viridiplantae > Streptophyta > Magnoliopsida > Fabales > Fabaceae > Cicer > Cicer reticulatum. Next base: position 9,047 of record PGWS01002304.1, read on the forward strand.
ACTCCAGACATCTTGGCCAACATTCCTTCAGCTACCAACAGAAGGGCCATCTGTCTTTGGTGACACTGGTATTCGGCTTTGGGTCTTAGAAAGACAGATGTTTTGGCCGATCTGTTTGAAGAAAACTCCACACGATTTTGGCCACTTATTTGAAGCCTCTCCCCAAAGTATTCAACAATATGTGTCAACATACTCTGATTCACATTGTGGAAGTCATGAGTACGTCTCTGATAATGACGCCTTGCTCATTTTATCATCTTTTAAACTGCAAGAGATTGAATTTACCTCATGTTATTCTCCAGCACATGATCTGTGCAGCCCAAAAAGATTACAAAAAGAATATTGTGCCCGTATGGCATGGTCCTGACTAAAATCTTCAGGCATTTTGGAGTATCTCTTGCATCTGAAAAATCTTTGATAAAAATTTCAAAGTTTTCCACCAAAAATCTATCTCATATGCGTAACACCGCTTCTGCTCCAACACCTACCCCTCCATCCTGTCCCACCTCTCTCAAAAGGAAAAGATCAGCAGGAAGACGACCTTCCACAAATCCTATTTCCTTCTCCTCTCCTTCTACTAATCCTAAGGAAATCTCAGACAAAACTCCTACACCAGAACGTTCTCCACCTCCTCCAGAACGTTCTCCAGAACATATTCCATCACCTTCCACTCTTTTTGCTCAAACATCTGGCACAGTCTCTTCACATATTCCCTCTTATTCTCAAACACTTCACTGCCCTACACATGATTTTAGTACTTTCTTGTCTAATCCTCTTCTCTCTACCATGTCTCCACTGTTTGTTTCACCACAGAAAACCAGTTCATCCATTTTCGGCATAAGTCAGTTTTTGAACTTTCCCGCTACTGCTGGCCCCTCTACCTCATCTGTTGGCCCCCTACCATCTGTCTCATCTTCTTTTGCCTCTATTCCATTCTTATCTACCATGCCTATTCCTTCCAACACAGTTGTTGCTACTTCTTCTCAACCCTCCGCTCACCTTCCCCCCACTTCCACCTTAGATGCACCCTCCAACTTTGATATCATGGCTGCTCTCCAGATCATCATGGCAAGACAAATTCAGCATGATCAAGAGACTGCTTTACTCAGAACTTGGATGGCTGATCACCTTGCTCCCAAGCTGGGAATTCCACCTCCGCCTCCTCATCCGGTGCCTCCTCCTTCTCAGATCCCTCATCTTGGAAAATCCTCCTCCTCCGAAGGATCTTCTCCCTCTCTAGCCTCTTAGGTCTATCACTGTAGTCTTTTTGTATGACAAAGGGGGAGAATTAAGTTAGATTTTCATTTATTTTTTCATAGTTCTCATTATGTAATTCTGCCACTTTTGATGTATCTCTGCCAAAATTAATATATTTTTGCTATCTTTAATGAAACACTTTTTGATTGCATTCAAATATTTTAATTTATGTTGAATTAACAAATGCACAAATTGAGGGGGAGCTGTTACAACTCTTTATATTAGAATCGGAATTAAAATCTAAATTAACATGTTTGTCATCATCAAAAAGGGGGAGATTGTTTAAGAAACTCTATATTTTAAGTTTTGATGAAAATAAACAAAGGTTAATTTAGAATGTTAATTATGATTCTAAATGTTATGTTAATTTAACCTGTGTTTTTGAGTGGATTTAATTAAGAGCAGAATCAAGCAAATACAAGAAAAGACAACAACAAGATCATTCTGCATCATAACAGAGAATGATCTTCAGCTTCAACAAATTGTCCATCACAGCAAGTTGGTCAAAACTTTTCTATCCCTGTGATAAAAAGTCCGCTCTGGAAATCATTCATATCTAATAAGTACATGGCAAGGAACAAGTAGGAATAATCCAGACTCAAAAAGGTTATTTGATCGCAAAGATCAAAGGACTCAAAGACAGACAAAAAATCATGACGATCTGCATGCTCCAAAATTCAAATGTCGAGAAAGTTTGATCAAACTGGGCATATGACAAGACAATAACAAAGGAAATCCAGAACGTTTTAAAACGGGAACTCCAGAATGATTATTGAAGCTCAAGAAAGTTCAAACTGACAAACAAGAACGTTAACCATTCTCCGTTTTTCTGCACAGAGACAGCAGCTCTGTTTCTCCTTGTTTTGATCTGCAATTCTTCTCCAACCTTCTCTAGCTACACTCAAGACTCAAGGCAGATAATGTACCATCCAAGATCAATGAAGAAACGTCAAAGAAAGGACAGAGATGCTTTAAATGCTAAACCATTTAAAGTCAAAAAGCTATTTCAAAGAAGGATTATTTTTATTCTAAAATAATGTTTCAGTCAAAAAAGCAAAGTCTCTCCAACAGCTCTTGTACCTTCATTCAAGTACATCTACAGCCTATAAATAGAAGGCCATTTATCCCAGTTCTCAGCAAGAAATTCAAGTGCTAAGTAATCAACAATATACAATCACACTTAAGCTTGAAATTCTGCAAAAACAGAGGCAACATCACTTTTTGCAATTCGCGAAACAGCCACTGCTGCACATTCACATATCAGCTGCGAAATTATCATTAGATACTCTGTAAAGAATCTATTCTCAAACAAGAGTTGAGCAATATCAGATTCTGCCAAATTCAATCATTTGGAAAAACTCAAACTATAAGAGTTTCTTTATAGTTTGTTTAAAATTGCTTCCTATCAAGGTTAGATAGGTGTTGTAATTGCTTTCTGGGTGGAAAGTAATTAAAGTTGAATTAGATCAAGGTTGATCTATTCTAGGTGTTGTAAGATTAAGAAGGCTCTTCGTTTTAAACACTTAGTGGAAAATCTCACAGTGTGAGGACTGGGCGTAACCCACGTTGGGTGAACCAGGATAAATCTTTGTGTGGTATATTCTCTTTCCTATCTCTTTCCTTATTATACTGCATTGATCAATTAAGATAAAATAGAAACTGATTTTCTGCTAATCCAAGAACGTTCTCTGTTTTATAACATAAACCAAGAACGTTCTTCGTTTTCTGTTTTTATAACCAAGATCATTCTTGAGTCATTTTCTTAAGATTTAACAGGAATTTTTAAAAGGCACATTTACAATTCAAACCCCCCTTTCTTGTAAATCGACATTGTTACTTCAAAGTCTACCTCTAAAGATAGTTTGAGTATATTGTAAAAATCATTTTAGTTATTACAAGGTAAATTGTAAAAATCCTTTATGGACTGAAAGGTAACTGTAAAAATCCTTTCAATGTTGAAAGGTGCATTCTGAAACTGACCAAGAGTGTTCAAGAAATATATTGTGAAAGTAAGAACGTTTAGATGCGAAGCATATCAGTGGAAAATCTCACATATTGTGAATACTAGATGTAGCCCATGATGGATAAACCACGATACATCATTGTGTGATCTTCTTATCCTTATCCTTATTTATTTATCACTCACTTATCACATATCACCTAAAAATAATCTGCTTTATTAATCTTTAACTCACCCTGAGCGTTCTAGACTTTTTGTTTGAAACCAAGATTGATTTTGAGTTAGTTTGAACTAAATTCAGGAATTAAGATTTTAAAAAGGGATCACAATTCAAACCCCATTTCCTTGTGATTGATATTGTTACTTCAATTCATTGATGATAATTAGACATAAATGGAAAAATAAATGTTGATGTTATTGTTCAAACAAAAAGAATGTGGAACATAGTTTACAAAGACCATTCTTATATAATACAGAAAACAAATCCACAATTTATGAAGATTTGATATTGTCTCCCAGTCATAATCATGCATGTTCATGAAGGATATTCATAGTTGAGAACTTTTAGACATGAAGACAATCAAAAGAGAATGTTATGCACGACAAGTACAATGGACAGCTCATTGCAAGCTCATACATCCTACTTTACAACTCATTTCGTGTTGTCACAAGTTGTCAAGAGAATGAGGAAACTCTTGTATCATGTTCATACAAAAGAGGATAATTGCCAAGATGAAGAGGTCTTTTACCCAAATTCTAGAGGACGTATAAGAAACTTACTCAAATGTCTTGGGACATATGCCCAACGGTTATACATGTCCTTTACAACAACAAATGTCTTGGGACATATGCCCAACGGTTATACATGTCCTTTACAACAACAAGGAGTTTTCCCAAGTCTAAAAATAGAAGGTGCTTCAAGTTTTAATCTTCAAGAGACTACAATAAATCATATTTCACTTTTTTAAGTGCAAAGCTATCAAAGTTCTCTTTAATTATCAAGAAACATACTACTTCTCTTTGTCATAGATTTTAGGATCAAACTTTTGAGTTTGTTCTTAGTTCAACTTATAGTAATAGTGTTGTGATTAGATCCAAACAAGTCATAATTATCATCTATTGGTAAGCATCACCAAGTTTGTCCAATTGGAAGAAAACTTGAGTGATTTGCTGTAAGCATAATCAAGTTTGTCTAGTTGAGAGAAATTTTGAATGATTTTTGTAAGCCCGTTGAGGCTAATAAAATACAAGTGTATAGTCAAGTTTGACTAAATGAGGAAGATTAAGTTGAGAGGTTGCTGAATTTACTAGTGAAAATCTCACAAGTTGTAAGGACTGAATTAACCAACTTTAGGTGAACCGAAATATTTATTGTATGTCATTTTCTAATCCTTATCTTTTTCATATTTCACTATTTCACTAAATCACACAACTATCACTTTGAGATTAAAATACAAGTCTTATATTGAGAAATATTTTAAAAATGCAGATAATAAAATGAGTCACAATTCAGACATCCATTTCTTGCAACAATTATATTCACTTCAATATGAGTGAATGTCATTAATTGCTCATTTGGGAATAATGAGAACTCTAATTAGTCATCACCCTATATATAGGTTATGGTCTCCAATATACGGAATATGGGTTATATATATAGGTTACAGTCTCCAATATGCTTAATGTATATGGAATCTGGGTTGGGGAAGAACCACAAGCCAACAGGTGATCATCATTCGTTTCTCCATTTTAGAATCAAGGCTTAAAGTTTATTTAGGATCACCGTTGATGAATCTTCATCATATGCATATGTTTTATTGTTTTTAGTCTTATTTATCATCAATCATTAGTTAATTTAAAGAGTTATTTGATATATTTTGTTGATTCTAGTTCCTGGATTTAATAAAATACTTATGTTCTTATATCATTGATTAAGTAGTAACTTTTCATGGATTTGCGCTGTTTCTTTATTTAGTTGCAGTGCTAAATTTTGGTGAGAAATTAACGTGACATATGTGGGGTATTTCAGCCATATCTGGAGTTGTAAATGTTCAATTGGAGTCAAATCAAGTGCATATGAAAGCTAAGACCCATATCTACAACTTTCATGAAGACATCTGAACCAAATTCGAAATCAAAAGAGGAGAAAAATGCACTAAATACCAGACATAAGATGTTGTGCGCTTGAAGCGCGAAGCCTGCGCCCGAGGCGCATTTCCACTATATTTTGACACCTTGATTTTGTCCAGGTGCACCCGGAGCGCAATTCCCACGCCTGGGGCGCATGGCACATTGCTGAATGTATAAAAACATATTTTTCTCACTTTTTAGGAATCTTTTTAACAATTGGGAAGTTTGGAGACTTGTGTCCTAGTAGAGAAACTCAGAGAAAAATGTTTCTAACACCATTAGAGTAGTTTTATCAAGAATCATTCATGAATCTTTCTTTTAATTCTTCCCTAGTCTATATCTTTTCTATCTCTGTCATAAGTAACTAAACTCTATTTGTTAGGGATGTGTGAAACAAGATGAAACCCTTATTTTTCTAATTTGATTTCTAGTTATATGAATGGGTTCATTGAATTATTTTTCTCATCTCTATGCTTAATGATTTTATTGCTTGATCAACTTTAAAATGTTCTACGATTCGTATTTTGAAACAGAAGTGGATTTTACGAATGCATGAGAGGAGAAATTCATGATATTATGGTCTAGGGATAGATGCGGGTCATGAAACCAATTAAAGTTGTTGCAAAGGCAATAGTTTTAAAAGAGAAATCTTGAACTGTAAAACACAATTCTAACCTTAAATTCACTAAGGAATTATGGGTTACTTTAGAAATAAAGGTTATGTCACTAAGACATTAGGGCAAGAATAATAAAGAGAATTTGGTAATAATTCAATAAAGGAATTTAGTAACTAGGATCAAATTAGCAACCAAGGTTGGATTCGAAGTGAAACTAATCCCTGACATTTTTCTTATTATAAATGATCAATTTTATTACCGTTGTTAATTTTAAATATTATTTCAATCAATTCGAAAACTTTTTGTTCAATTTTAGTAATTAAATACAACTAACTTGTTGTTCAATTTTAGTAATTAAATACAACTAACTTTTTGTTCAATTTTAATAATTAAATACAACTCTATAGTAAAACGTAATTCTTGAGTTCGACACTCGGTACTACCGTTTTATTATTACTTGCAATGATTCTAAACACTTGCTGAAACGCTATCAACTGTCGTGAAATTATGAAAGCTATAACTCCATGTATTTTTAATATCTTTGATAAAATAGCATTTCTTATATCTAAGTTAGTTTATATGCATGGTCATATGTTTATTAGATGTTTGCCCTAAAGTATGATTATATGTCTAATATGAATATTGAGTATATCTTGTACAATTAATTATTAAATTATTTCCAACAACAAGATCATAATTAAGATTAATCACTTTTTCTTATTCAATCCTTGTGTAATTTTTGATTGAGAAACAACTAGGATGTTGTATCTCTAGTAGGAGTGGTTTTTCTAGAGCAAGTGATTGAGGGAATATCAATCGACTTCATGTCAAAGGTTTGAAAAAAGGTATCCTTTGAAGGTTTAGAGTGGTAGTTATCCTATAAGTTTCTATCTTGCAAGATTGAATATGTTGTTTTCATCTTGAAGACAGTGGTTTATATTTTGTTGTGAAGGTTGTTGCCATAAATATGATTTTATGAGTGTTTATGGAAGGAGTGGTTCTTGTACAACCTTTGTAACGATTGTTGATAGACCTAGTAAATGTTCAATATACTAACGAAAAAAAATCTCATTTATTTGAATATGTTTACTTTCCTTGATCTTTTACTTTTATGTTCTTTGTTCGTTATATTTTAACTTCAGTGTTTGAAGGAGATAAAATAATTTTATAGTTTTAAATGATATAAAACTTACACTTATATAAATTATGTTTTTGAATCATTTCATGATTATGATCATTATTAATAAAAATTGTTGTGAAAAGTCATCAATCATGAATTATGATCAATCTGAATTTTATGTTGAGATCGCTTGAATATTATTGGTGCAACTCTTAAACGCTATTTTACTTTTGCTTTGTTTGATTAAATCATCAAGTCCTTGATTGAATTAATCAACTATTTTCATATTGTTATATCAAACATGTGATGGATTGCAATATCGTTAAGTGTTCTAAGCAAATATTTGAATACAAATAGCCTTTACCATCACTCTTTTAATAAACTTTTGTTTTATTTTAAAAAAATCTTTGATAAGTTAGAACTCTATTCAACCTTCATTTTCGAGTCCAAGAGTTATGATTGCTTCTTGTCCATTAGTAGAACCAAAATTTGTTTTCTTTGTTGAATAAATCTACAATACAATGTTTAACATTTAAAAATCAACCGTCTTATGAACGATCTTTTTACATTAAACGACGACTCTTTTCAATGTTGCACTAAAATATGCTCATTATTACTCAGCTTTAGGGAACTTGAAACTATTCACTTCATAATTTGGCCTATAAATGCCACTTTACTTGCTTTTGAACTCTACTTTTCCAATTAAACAACTTTTTCATTCTTTCTAACAGTATTGGAAAATGACCAACTACAAATGGTGTGTTCAATCCTATAAATATATAAAACAAGTAATAACATAATATCTTATACATTCTCTGACAATGGATAATCAGAAGTCTTGGCTTCAGGAGATGCCTCTGATTTACGTTTTTTTTCAGGATATAGAACATAATGTTGGCACATGAAGAGGATGTCAAAGAATACAGACACCTGTAATGGTTTATTCAATCAATACCAATATAATACATATGAATGAACACAGTTTATAAAATTGGGTAATAGTACACTGTTACATACCAAGGATAGGAGTAGTTTTCCTATGTTTCCATAGAAGTTCACCCAAGAACCTATAAATCAAAGTTGAAAATTTAAAATCATGTCACTTCAAACAAGAAGATCAATTGTTAAAGGATGGATATAACTGACCTTGATCAATGGATTGCATAGCCATTTGTGCATAGTTAGCTAACCCTCCAGAAAAGTCCAGAAGAATATTCTCAATGCTCCATCCATCAGTACTTTTTCTCATAAAGTTCATCACTGCCTATATTCACAACACAATTTATTATAAGAAGGATGGCTAGCATAAGAACCAAAAAGGGAACATAGAAACATAAATTCAATTCTCAAATACACCGAAGCCATATTCGTGTGTGTTTGTTTCTATGTTAGCTTTAATTCAATTGATTTTTTTAAAATTGATTTTAGTTATATGTTACTTAGGATATTTTGCCGTGAATGTGAGTTGAATACTCCCTATGTTCCAAATCATTGTCACATTTGAAAAAAAAATATTATAAAATAATTGTTTTTTTATATTTTCAATGCAATTTTAATTACTTTCTCATAATTGTAATATCTAATTAATATTATATTCATCACTCTCAAGTTACCAATATTCACTTTGCATTTATGATAATAAACTAATAGTTGATATCGTAGTTTGGTAAAATCAATTAAAAAACCAAAATCAATTTTAATTGAGAATTTCAAAAGTCATCAAAATTAATTTGAAGTATTAAGAATCTAATATTTTGGTTTTTAAATTGACATGTTAATAGTTAATTGTTAATTTTTCTTAGAAGAAGAGTTGAATTCATTATTTCTTTATCACTCTAATTCCTAGTTCTTCTCTCAAATCAACAAACCACCTCATAACTCCTTCTTAAAAATCAATATTAATTTCCAATGGCTCTTTTTCATATCATATCATGTATATTTGCAATAAAAAAAAATTAAAAAAAAAAATGTTAGCAATACACTATTTTAACACATACTTTCTAAATATTTTTTATTACCACGACCTACCAAATTTATATGACATTCATATATTTTGGTTGGATTTTGTAAATCTAAAAAATGTATGTTTAATAATGCGTTACAACACTCCTAAAAAATATATGATTCTTTGACTATAAGGTATGAATCACATAGACACTTAACCGGATACATAAGGTAATATAATTTGAAAAGGGAAGTGTTTGAATGCAAGACACATACAAGTATATCACTATCAGTGTCGTGATTCGTAAAATATAAATATAAGAAAATTACACAAATATTTGGAATTTATCCTAACCTGGGGAATATATTTTATGACTGTCATACAGACTTGAATGATACTGCAAGTTCAAACAAAGTCAGAAAAAAAAGGTTTCAAAACGCAATTCCATAATTGATGATACTATAAATATTTCATTAATTGAAGACGCAAGTGATGAAAACAGATATCTAACATACGTGAAGATTGAGAGAAGCCAGAGCCAATGATGATTGTGCAAAGCCACAAAAAAACACACGGTAGCAGTTGTCCACGCAACAATTACGATTCCATAAGCTATTTTAGATACTTTTTGGCTTCCACGCTACATGAAAATAATAATCAAAATATTGTTATTTTAAATTCATCATATAAAAAAGAATAAGCTCGATTAATGAAAAGGGAGAATTGTACTAACATCATAGATTGCAATTTGGAATAAGGAAACTGCTGTTAGTAGAACAGCATGGACTGAGAAAGCAACATCATTTGCTGCTACTGGTATCATCTGAAAAAAACAGGATATTATTATACTTTATATTAATAATAGAAAAAAATTACTAATAATTAGAATGAGTATTTTGATAAAATAATTTATTTCTTTCTTCTAATTATTATACTTTTTTAGTATGTTTGCAAAAAATTTAAATGACATTTGAGACAGAGAAAAGTAGTCTATATAACAATTTTTTTAACCATTAACATATTTTTTAAATTATAAAACAGAGGAAAAATACAATGACTTCTGTTTATATTGCAAATTAAATGTATATTTACCAGTATATCAAATTATACTAATTACTTCATAGGCATCTTTTCCAAAACAAAAATTACCTCATAGGCATAACTTAAAATGATGTAAACATTGAAAACTCTAACATAAATTTAGTTCCACGTTATCTATATATTAAAGTAACAAAAGTATATTAATGTTAAACTAATACTTACTTTTTTGATTTTTTTAATCAGTGTAGATAATGAAGTTTCTGCTTTTAATTTCTCTACAAAGATTGTAAAAAATATATTTAAAATTGTCATGTTAGGATAATCAACTTAAGTTTTTAAAGTATAAATGCTTATGTAAAGTTAATAAATTTAAAAATTAATAAATATATCTAAAATTAATATTATCTTAAAAATGTGAAAAGGACTAAACATTTATTTTGAAGATTTGATATTGATATTTCATTGAGTCAAAATCATCGATTATTACGTTTGAGCTAAGTTGTGTTATTATTATATTAATAAACAAATAACTTTTATATTTTACTTTGTTCAAATAGGTCTTAATAGCATACATTTAAGTGTTTAAGGCCATGAATATTGAATAAAAGGACTCTATATTACATTAATCATATAAAGTTAATAAAAGTAAATATAAGTACCTAAATAAAATATAATAGTATATTAGTATAAATTTTTTTCTTAAAACGTTTGGGAGACTAGGCCATCATTGGCCTTCAATTCTCTGTTGTTAAGTTATTTCTATAATAAAAAATAAATAAAGTTAATTATTTTAATATAAATTATAAATTATTTTTATATAAATTATGATTTAATTGTGTATATTAATAATATAATTTTTTTTACACATATATTCAATGAAATTATTTTATGTAGATTTTTTATCGAGATATTTTATAAAATAATATAATAAAAGAATACTATAGTGTGATTTTATTGAATGTATATGTCGAAAAATATTACACCATTAATTCATAAAAATTAACCTCAATTAGTTATTTCCTCCAAAATGAATTAAAAACAAAATGAATCACATTACGCATTTTAAGAAAGATTTTGATCACATTTTTCTATTAATTTTTATAAAAATTTAAATCTATTGTCTAAATTATTATCTATAATCAATAAATTGGATATTAAAAATAGAAAAGTTACATTAAATTAAAAATATATTTGAGACATTATTGTTAAACAAAAGAAAATATGTTGATTTTGTTTAATAAAATATACACTAAAAGTAGCTTATGAATATTATAAACTATTTTGACGTTAAAAAAATAATATTACACAATATTTCCATAAAATCTAGGCATAAATTTTTAAGTCAAATAAAATAAATAAGTCAATTCAAAATTAACTTAGGAGGTATTACTCTTGAATAAAATATAAAATATATTTAATTTTAATTTTTTATCGAATATTATTAATGTTTATATTTTATTAAATAGAGAATAATACTATCTATATCACAATTATTAGTTAATAAAATATGATTTTGTAAATTTTTATATTTTATAAAACTTTCTTAATTTAAAAAAAAAACTTAATTTGTGTTTAAAATAACTAAAGATAACACTTGATGAGATTTATTTTATTCCGTTATTGAAATCTTTAACTAATATTTTTTCTTTCAACGCTAATTTATTCCGTTACTTTTCTGTTTGACTTTTCAAAAAAGAGTAAACAGACATGATATTTTCAAGGCAATGATTCTGGTTCTCTCTCCACACATCTTTCTGATAAGCACGAACAACGCTAAATTTCGAATGTATCATGATGGTAAATAAGCAAACAAAAGTTAACTACTGCTACTCTTGAAATGCAATTAAAAAAAATAATAATTAAAAAAATAATTTTTAATTTAATTTTTAATTAAATACATCAACTTTTTTACATTCTTTTTGTTTGTATTTTATTATAGAGAGAGTAATATATTTTTAATTTTAAAGAATTTTTGATAAATTAATGTTATTATTCTTAATATATCTTTTATTAATTTTAGTAACAAAGATTTTAAATGCAAATAGTTGAGTGTGTTACATTTTCAACCAAAATAAAAGGAGTATATGACATTGAAATCAAATATACAATGAATCATTAATTAAGCATCCATAAAAGCAATGGTACGAGAAAACAAACCTGTTTCTGACCATATTTATCTCTATATTGCTTCTGAATAGCTGAGCTAAAGTACAAAGATGCATTATATATGAGATATGATGTGTGCTTCGTCAAATTCAACACCACGAAATCAAAGTTCAGCCCAACCACACTAATTAATAAAATACCAAAACAAAATTAAATAATAATAATAATTGATAAACTGTTTTTAGAGGAATAACTTCAAAAGTTGATAAGAAAAGTAAAGTTTTGTGGGTTTAGTACCTTTTCCTGCGAAAATTCAAGATGACTTGAGGCCAGAAACTAATCGACCAGCAAACAAAAGCAAACCAACCGAAGGCTTCATAGGAGATATGGAGTGGAACTGAATTCCAAGAAGACATGATTTCTTTCCTCTGATTAACTTTTTTTTTCTCCTAAAAAAAACAATCTCAAAGTGAATTATTAATAAAGATGTGGACCCAATATGTGTTTTTGTGTTTGTGTGCACAACCCCAAATTGAAAAATTATGCATTTATGATCTCAATATAATATATAACCACTATATCACAAAAGAAAATATTAAATTCTTTTTTGTTTCTTTTCTAATTTGAGGGGTTGGGGGTTATGAATGAGGAATTGTATATAGTCAGGATTTGTGACAAAATGAGTAAAATTGTGTTTCATATTCACGTGACTATAATTAAAATATGTATGATCTGTAAATATGAATTGGAATTAACACAAAATTGAGTCCGTATGCATTTTCATTCTATTGAGTACACTCCTTCAACCTGCTAGAGATACTGATGTGTCTCTAATATAGTTAGTAAGCCCCAATAAAAGGGACAAATACTACTTTTAATATAATTATTCTTTTTTTAGTTTTTTTTACCGAAGAATTCTTCATTTTAGTTATCCTATACTACATACACCATTTTTTCCCCGTATATTTAGGAGAGAAAAAAGGAGTGTTTTTTGGATAGGTTGTTAATGAGATTTAGTGATTAATTAATATTTTGAAATTTTAAAATTGAAATTTTGATTAAAATAATTCATGATCATAACTTATCTATCCGACAGATTATCAAGACTCATTTTCTATAAATCGAAGAATTAAGACAAAAAGTATCAAATATTTTTTGTTGTTAATTTAATAATGTGCTTTTTTAACTATTGAATGTATTTTTTGTATAACTGAATTTATATCCTCATGTCACTCTCAAAGTGTTTTTACTATTGCATTAGAGATGGTAAAAATTTGTATCCGTTGATCAACGGGATTATAGTCTAACAAATATCTACTAGTAAAAATAATTGGATATTTCTATTACTTGTGAGTTAATGAATATAGAGACAAATATAATGGTGCCATACATGTAAGTTAATAAAATTACAATGTTATAATATATTTTATTTAAGTGTTATTGTAATAATACTTTTTATGATGGAATTTTGTGATGCATTATTTCTATGTGATAATATATTAATATTTGTATGTCTTAATGATTTTTGGGTGTCAAATAAGAAGAATTTTTTTTTTTACATAATTGGAAAAAAAGTTGCATTGAATTTTTTTTCTTCAAATATAAATCCATGAGAATTATAAAATACATGCACAAAGATACTTCAAAGTCTACTAAATAATCATTTATAGGATATATGTTTGGATCTGAAACAAAGTATAAATATAATGTTGTATGTGGATATACATTTTTAAGAGGTGGTCCTGAGTATGGGCAATCGTTCAGAGCTCTATATTGTTTTAAGGACACCAAGTACTTTATAATTTTATGTTTTGTTTATATTTATTGGATGGTTGTTTGAACATGTTGCATACAAATATCTTATGATTATCTTAAAACAAAAAGAAAGAAAGGTATTGAAATTGATATCGAATCTAACAAATGTGAACTTGATAAAAGAATTTATTAAAAATGTTACAATTCTATACGAACGATGCAAATCCACCTAATTTAGATTTTAAAGCTAAATATTTAAAAAATGATAAATTAAATAGACATATAAAAAAATATTTTGATTTAGACAATGAAAATCTATTATATATATTTAAAACAACTCTCGAATGCCCACCTCACCCTCGAATGTCTAATCTCCCCTATCAATTATGCTCTTCAATGTCTAATCTCTTTCACCAACTTCTTTAATCTCTTTAATCCATATTTCTCCTCTTCCTTCCACAATTTATTTAATACCTC
>PGWS01002307.1:0-14116 GCA_002896235.1 Cicer reticulatum
CATTATTACTATTAATACATTTATTTATTTTTTTATACATATATAAATAAAAATAATAATAAAATCGGTCACCACATAAATATTTTCTACCCAAGAACTACCGTGAGTTTTGATTCCCTATTGCACCTGGGGATACGTAGGAGCAAGGTCTTTCCCTTGTCAAAACCAAAATAATAAAACAAATATATTTTTTTCTTTCATAATGTAAATAATTTAATTTTTTATTATTCTTTTGGGGTATAAATATATAGTTTGTATATAATTAATTATAGGGTAACCGTTTTAACGGACGTTGTAGGGCGATAATGCTTCCCTACTCGTAATCGACTCCCGAATCCAAATTTTTGATTCAAAAATATTATTTTAGGTTTTATCCAATTTTTCCTTTAATAAAAATAAAATTGGTGGCGACTCTTTTTTTTTTCGCGGACAAACCGGACGCGACAATTATGAATCTGGATTGTCAGTTTTTTGAACTTTTTGGAGATTGATGATCAATCTGGAGGTTCATTTTTTATCATTCTGGATGACTTCCTGATGTCTTGTACAGATCAAGATTGATTAACTTTCTTGACAGTTTGGCTGAAGAAGGTTCAGACTTATTTTGACTAGATTGATTCATGACCTATTATTTTAGTGATTTGAATGCCTTCTTTGACTGGAATGGATCATACTTGTTCCTTGCCAAGTACTGATAACCTTAGTCTTGATCTTCTTTGAACTAATGGGTCTTGATCTTCTTTGAACTAATGGAGATTGATTGATCTTGAGGTTGTGATGATCAGTCTTGATCCTGGAGAACATTCTTCGTTTTATCCAGAATGTTCTTGTTTCTTTATCTGTTCATTTTTATCTGATTTCTTTGCTTTTCTTGATTCCTATTTTTGCATTAATTCAATCAAAAGCACAAGTCAAAATTAACATAACATTTTAGAATCATAATTAACATTTTTAATTAACCTTTGTTTATTTTCATCAAAATTTTAATTTAAGAGTTTGTCTTAACAGTTTTAAGAGGTTTTGAATGCAATCATCTTTCCATTTCTTGAAGGTCTATTGCTTTCAATAATTACTTCATAAGCTCTCAATGATCCAATGGTATCATCTAAGCTTTGAGTACTTATGTTGTTTGACTTTGTTATGATTATGACAATAGGTCTCTAGTTACTATGTGACTCCTAAGGAATTTTCTTATGCCTTCTTGAGATGTGTATGTTTTTCCTTTCCATAAGTAGTAGCCAGTTCCATCAAAGCATGGAGGTCTGTTTGATGAGCCTCCTTGAACTATGTATTTGACTTTTGACATTTCTTCTTCCCTAAATCTTTTCCTCTAGCACTTGTCAAAATGCTTAAACCCTTGTGGCCCATTTGATGGCATGATAAGATAGACACATGATAGAATATAAAAATGGATAAGGATAGGATAAGATAGTGACAGGATAAACATTGTCATATCTTGTATTTGATACACACATGATAACCAACAAGATAACAACATTTTATTTTGTCGTGTATTTAGTACACATCTCATCATGACATGGTATAATATATATTATATTTAATTAACATGATTAGAATTATGAATAATTACATATTAATTTTTTAAAAATAACTTATTAAATTTTAAATATTATAAATTAACAAAAAAAATACTAAATTATTAAATAAGTGATGAAATGATTTTAGAGGTAGAGTTCTAATGCCACCTTGGAATGTGATTGAACTTTTAATCAAATTTTACTCTTTTAAAATAAGAGTGTTGCATACTAGATGTAAGTTCTTAATCTTCAAGTTCTTAGCTCTTCTCTATTTATAAGCAAAAGGTGGAGCTTCAATGATGTTATGATGCCTTCATGTGACCATTGGGTTCAAGTCCCGACACATGGTAATCTTTGATGAAGCTTTTCTTGAAGGGCTATGAATATTTTGAACTTTAAGTGGATTTTAAAATATTTGTTGTGTTTGTTCTTCACTTGTGATGCAAGAGAGAGAAAATATGGGGTTAAATCCTATTTCTCCTTGCTAATATTGTTCACAGCAGTAAACAGAGCAAGTACAATGACTTTAACAACTTTTCTGTCACAAAAGTGTTTCTGTATTTTTGCTTCAAACTTTCCGAACATTCATCTTTCTGATATTCATAAAGTTGTCGTTTGAATTTATTCAGGTTGAGTTGTTTGATCTTTATATGTTTCAGTTCTCATTTATTCATGTTGAGTTCTCAAATATTTATAACTTATCATGATGAATATTTTATTTGTCTTAAATGAGATATGAGAGATTTGAATATTCTCCATTCTTTACTTGATCATCTATTGCATTTATATTTTCTTAGTTGAATTGGTTCTTTTTTGCAGGCCATGTTCATGATGTAGCTAAATATCACTAGAAGGGGAGTTGAATAGGGATTTTGCTGTTTAAAAATAGTTTTCAAGTGTTTTAAAAACTATCCTCTTGCTGAGGATGGCAAGCCCGAGGATGGGTTTTCAAAACTTTCAAATTCAAAACGAGTTAAAGAGTTAAGAAGCAATATAAGATTGACACACACTGTTTTTATACTGGTTCACCAAAAGATGGCTACTTCCAGTCCTCACACCCTTGTGAGATTTCACTATTCTTCAAACAGATCAAACCTCTGACCGAGGATGATTACAACTTGTGTATTCTCAAGCTTCACCAAGCTTACAATCAGATTTCAAATATTTTCCAGTGTACCTCACTTGGAAATTACAGTGTGATAAGAGAGTGATTGATTCTAAATACTTTCTCAAAAGATAAACAAAGATCTAATGTAGGATTTGTAGAAAGTATGAAGATATAATGAGTTGCTTCTTGAAAGCTTTAAGATCTATGATCTTTTTTTAATGCAATGTGTTGTGTTTGATGAAGATCAACTTGCTGCCATTTATAGAGTTCTTGTGATGTTCATTTCATAAGCCAAGCCTTTGTGACCGTTGGAAAATTCATTTGTGAAATGCCAAGGCTTTTCTTCATATTTACGAAAATGTCATTCAGCACATTTGAAAATATGCATTCCTTGTTCAAGTACGAGGTACTGTTTTCTTGGCATTTGAGAATATGTGTTGTCCTTTTCTTTTTCCTTTCTTTAATGTTTGACTATTGTGTGGAGTCCTTTTCATTCTCTTTCTTCAATGGCTTCATAAAGCTTCACAAAGTTCACATGTGACCTTTTTTTCTCTTTCCTCCATTTAATTCCTTGTAAGAACATGTGATGTTTTTTATTCCTTTCTTTAAGGCTTTGTGAAGGCTTCACGTGATGCCTTCTTTCTTCTTTCCTTGCTTTACGACATGTGATCAAGTTTTATAAGGCTTGTTTGTTGTTGCCTTTTGAAGATTGACTTTATAATCTTATTTAATCACATAATGGTACATATAGCCTTTTTGCCTATCATGATAAGTTGCTTTCATATGTCTTGGAAGGCTTTTCAAGATATTGACTATGGGCACATGCTATCATCATTCCTCGTACCTTTCTCTTGCAACTTTTCTTCAAAGGCCTTTCTTTAAACATTTTTTTTTTAAATAGTATTTTGCCTTTATTGAATGAATCAAACAATTCATTCTTTAATACTATTCTGCCCTTGTTGAATGAATTCAAATAATTCATTCTTTAATACTTTTATGCCTTTGTTTAATAAATTCAAAACAGCGAGGATGCTGAAGTGCAGTTTCTTCCAACTCGTGAGGCCATCCTCGGCACTTTCATACTTAGCATTTAACTCAGAATTTTTCTTCTTTTTCCTTAATGAATGATAACCTGTTTACTTATATAAATACACTCAAAAGCACAGATTAGTCATTAAGCATAATCATAATCTTTAATTAATTTTGTTATCATTAAAACCAATTGAGAGAGATTTTGTCTCAACAATCTCCCCCCTTTTTGATGATGACAAAATTCTTTAGATTATGATTTTTGTTTTATGTAAGAATGAAATAATTAAACTCCCCTCAATCATACAAGTGATAATTTTGAAAAATTTCCCTTTTAACATTCAAGTAAAAGCAAACTTTGAAATTATGCAATATTGAGGTAAATAATCATTCATAACACCTAAAAAAAAATTCAGCAACTTAAGCACAATACATAGGTTCATGAAATCAGCATAACATCCAGACAAACATAATTTGAGTTTAAACATCCATAACAACAGTCAGCAAAACATAATATAAGAGTGGTTAAACATAAGACAAAATATAATTCATAATCTGACTCCCTGAATTTAGTCAAACATCAAAAAGTATAAACTAAGTAAAAACAGAGTCATCAGAGCGGAAGATGAATCTTCAGAAGATGAAGATGTAAGTGCGGGGGCAAAAGAGAACTGGGCCGCTAGCACAGGAGGCTGATCATGGGCAGCAGCTGATGAACCCAAGTGTTTGGTAACCCATTCAGAACGAGTCAAACTGAGTGATAGTGTTTTGAAAGTGAGAAAAAGTAACCATCAACTTCTTTGGTCTTTCCTAATGGTCTTTAGAAGCTTTAAAAACCGTTTGTTCTTAGTTTCTGCCGATTTCATGCTGGTGGTGTTGAATCCTTATGAGCTCTTTTGGATTTTGAACTTTTAGCCTTATCCTTGGAAAAATTTTCAAAAGGTGGAGCCAAAGGAGATTTGGATTTTCTTGAAAATCCACCGGATCAGAATTAGATTGGGCAACATTTGGAGAGATAGGAGAAGAGTTCAGGCTTACCTGAGATGGTATGTATTTATGAGGACTTTTTGAAGAGTGGTGATCATATGATACGTTCAGATCAAAGACTAAGTCTTCACCGTCCTTAACTGAAGGGGCAGCATTATGCGTAGATGGCTCCTTACTGACTTGTGGAGAATGAGGAAGTGTTGAGCTAGCGGAGTTGAATGAGGGTGTGCGAGAATGAGATTGTGGAGATGCAGACTTATGCTTCTTTGAGGCAGTTTTCTTCTTCCTTGAGGTGGGGGTTGTTCAGCAGATCAATGCGCATTTGTTTGATATTTTTCATAGAGAAAAAAATTATTGCACTGAATACTTCTTCATCATCAAGGGGTACTTTAAAGTATTTAAAGATTTTGTCAAGATCATCCCATAGGGAGCTGATCGACCCACAATTGCAGCATTCAACATGTAGCTAAAAATAATGTTTCCCCAATGAAGAGGTGTTCCGGTCAATAGATGATGAATGATCAAAATATCTAGTTCGGTTACCTTTTCATAACTCCCAGCTCGAGGCACAATCGAGTGAACACAGATGTTGTGATATATCCGGCACATAGGAGGAAGGTTTGATGCAACTAGAGGCTTCCGAGGATCTATAAAGATATCTTGAAGAACTGAGGTTCGAGTGACCATATACTGAATGTACAAGTTTCAGCAAAACAGTGGGCTCCAGTATCTTGTATATCAAGAATTTTGCACAGTGAAGTGGGGTTTACGTTCAAGTGTACACCCTTAAGTACAAAACTGAACCCAGGGCTGCCTTTACAGCCATTGCATGCAGCATAAAAGCCTTTACCAGTCTTGGTATTGCGGTTCATTCACTCTAAAAAAGGAAGTCCATCCTAATTGTCAAAAACTTCTACAACATTAAAACCACATTTTTCAGATTGATAAAATCAATATGCTTGCCATGAACTACAGATTGTTAAACCATTTTGAGGTGTAATTCAACTTCCGATTCTGTGGAGTTAAAGGAGAGGGACAGAATCGGTTTGGATGAATGAGACTTCTTTGGAGTCGGTTTGCTTGGGTTCAGATGATTTTGGTTTTCTGCCGTTTTGGAGTGGGACGGTTTGGAGGAAGATTTAGGAACCGGTTGGCAGAGGCATGACCTTTTGAATCGTCCGAATCAATCTCATACAGTTGAGTCCTGAGTAACCTTCTTATTTGAAGGGACAGCCCCAGATTGAACTATTGAAGATCGTCTGATGGAGGAGGCAGAGGGTTTTGACGATGAAGTTTTATTGTGGCCTTCTTTGAGCGGACGGTTTTCGGCGGTGCCCTAGGAGGAGATACTGACTTTTGTTTTGAACCTTGTCGTAGGATTCAGGACTTGAGTAGTTGTCTGAGTCAGTTTCAGGATTAAAAGGAGACATTTTTCGCTTTGCCGTAGTTTTTAATCCGAGCCATTGTTGATGGGAGGAAGAAAACGGATGAGAACGATGAAGGGAAGCACGAAAAAATGAAAACTGATGACTTTGGGATGGAACCGTATGGAAGAGAGAGAAGAGAAGAATTGATTGCGGAGAGAGAGTGTGTTAAAAAAACAGAAAGAATTAAAGTGGAGAGAGAGAAGGAATTTTGAATTGGAAAGAGAAAGAAATTAAAGACGGAGAGAGAGTGTGTTTACTGAGAGAGAGAAAACGTGTGGGAGAAAATAAAAACGGATTGATTGATTTGATGGAGAGAGAGAGAAAAATTCAGAAACGTGGGTGAGAGAGAGAGGGAAATCGTGAACCGTCTTGATAAGGCATGATGAAAAATTTGTCATGATAACTGCATTTAATGCACGTCTGCACAGGAAGAATGAGGGTATCCACCAAGTGCCCATCATATTGACCTAAGAAAAAAAGGCAAACACATGTCCTGACTGATTGTCAGGGAGCTTTCACTAAAAGTACTTAAGTCTACCTATCTAAAATATTGACTTTATTTTTAGGGATCCGATTTGTCATATATTGCCACACAACATTAAACTAATAAAACAAAAATAAATTAAAAAATAACGAAAAAATTAAAATAAAATAAAAATAATAATAAAAAATATACAGATATTTTATTTAATCAATTCGAGGAAATAATTTATGATGAGAGTCTTCTAAGATGAATTTAACCGATCCTCTTGGAGAGTTTGGTAAAATATCAGCTAATGAGTTTTCAGTGTCACATGAAAGTTATTCAATATCCCCCTTTAACATGATCTCTTATAAAATGATTGTTAATTTTCAATATGCTTGTCTGAATGAATGGGATTTTAGAAAGATTAATGGCACTTGTATTATCACAGAGGATGGGAATTTTTGTGTACCTTAAAGAGTAATCTTCTAGTTGATTCTTTATCCATAGAAGTTGTGAGCAACATTGAGTAGCTGATACATATTCAGCCTCTGTAGTTGAAAGAGCAATAGTACTTTGTTTTTTGCATGACCAACTTATTAGAGATTTACCCAGAAGTTGGCAAGCTCCGCTTGTGCTCTTCCTTTCAACTTTGTCTCCAGCATAATCGGCATCACAATAAGCAGTGAGATCAAGATTTGAACATTTTTTGTACCAAATTCCCAGATTAATAGTGCCCACAAGATATCTAAAAATTCTTTTTACTGCAGTAAGATGAGATTCTTTAGGAGAAGATTGAATCTTCTTGCACAAAGACCGACAGCAAAGACTATGTCTGGTCTACTTGCAGTTAAATATAGCAAGGATCCAATCATCCCTCTATACTCTTTTTCAGATATTGGAGTTCCTTCATCATCTTTGTGGAGTATGGAGGATGGATGCATAGGGGTTCCCATACTTTTGGCTGAACTCATTTTGTATTTGTTGAGTAGATCCTTGGTGTATTTTTCTTGAGATATGAAGATACCATCATCTCTTTGTTTGATTTGCAAACCAAGGAAAAATTTTAATTCTCCCATCATACTCATCTCAACTCACTTTGCATGAGATTGGAGAAATCTTTACACATCATTTCATTTGTTGATCCAAATATTATGTCATCGACATAAATTTGAACAATCAATAAATCTTTCTCATGAGTCTTCTTGAAAAGAGTTGTATCAATTTGACCCCTAATAAATCCATTCTTTTTAGAAAAGAGCTTAACCTCTCATACCAAGCTCGAGGAGCTTGCTTTAATCCGTAAAGAGCTTTTGAGAGTTTGAAACACATGATCGGCTTCTTCAAATCTTCAAAACCAGGAGGTTGACGAACATACACTCTTCATTTAAGAACCCATTCAAAAAGGCACTTTTGACATCCATTTGAAATAGTTTTATACCTTTATGAGTAGCATAAGCTAAGAGATTCTTATTGCTTCAAGTCTTGCTACGGGTGCAAACGTTTCATCATAATCAATTCCTTCTTGTTGATTGTACCCTTGTGCCACTAGTCTGCTTTATTTCTAATGACTTCTCCATCCTCATTTAATTTGTTTCTAAATATCCATTTAGTCCCAATAATAGATTTGTCCAGAGGATGGGGTACAAAGATTCCATACCTTGTTTCTTTCAAATTGTGAGAGTTCTTCCATCATTGCTTCAACCCATGACTTGTCACCAAATAGCTTGATCAATCGTTTTGGGTTCAACTTGTGATATCATGGCCATGTTGGTGGTGTTTTTCTCTTAGAGAATTTCTGGTTCTAACACCATCTTCAGTATTCCAATGATTAGATCTGGAGGATAATGTGTGACAGTTCTCCATCCTCTTGGAGGTTGCTATGAGGTTGGGTCAGACGCATCCTCATCATGAAGGATCGGGTACTCGAGAGGATGAAGGTTCATCTTCTTCATTTTGTCCAATTTTTCTAAACACAAGTCATCAAACTCATCAAAAATAACATCATGATTCCTCCACAGTTTGAGTCCTAAGATTATATATTCTATAACCTTTTGAAGTTGTGGAGTATCCTAGAAAATTCCTTTATCAGATTTGGATCAAACTTTCCCAATTTCTTTATTATTGAGAAATGTAGCAATAACACCCAAAAATATGAAAATAGGAAATATTTGGTTTTCTTCCCTTTCCATAGCTCGTATGGATTTTTGTTTAAAAAATTTCTAAATGGATGCACGATTAGAAACATAACAAGCAGTATAAAGGCTTTCAGCTCAAAAATATGTTTCAATGTTGGCTTCATTTAAAATGGTTCTAGCCATTTCTTGTAAGGTTCAATTTTTCCTTTCAACAACCCCATTTTGTTGGGGAGTTCTTGGACAAGAAAAGTTGTGAGAGATTACCATTTCATTACAAAGATTTTTAAAAGATTCATTTTCAAATTCACCCATGGTCACTTCTCTACAGAAATAATTTTGTGAACCATTTTCGTTTTAACCTTTTGCAAAATGTCTGAAACGCCTCAAAGGCTTCAATCTATTATGTTTCAAAAATAAGACCACAAGTAAAACGAGAGAAGTCAATCACAATAACAAGCCATATCTTTTGCCACTAAGACTTGGAGTCTTGATATGGGACCAAAAAGAGTAATATGAATAAAGTTCAAGTGGTGTTTTGTTTGAAACACATTTTTTGAGTGGAAAGCTACTTTTAAACTTGTTTTCCTTTAACACAAGCTCACAAACTTATGTCTTTCTCAAAATTGAATTTTGGAAGACCTTAACTAAATTCTAATTTTGATAAATTAAGAAATAGTTTTTAAGCTGTGTGTGACCAACTCTTTTGTTGCCAAATCATTTAATCTTATCCATGGATACACACAAGATTCAGTGGGTAAATCATCCAGAATAAAGTTCATATAATTCTTTTTCTAAACCGGAGAAGAAGAAACTTTACCCGAGGATGAATGTTTGACCTCACAAAGAGTAGGCTTAAAAAATAACTTCAAACCACTATCACATAATTGACTAATACTTAGCAAGTTATGTTTTAGACCATCAACATACTGAACATTTTCAAATTTTAGCAGAATTTTTTTACCAATAATACCTGTACCTTTTATTTGAGCTTTATCATTGTTACCAAATGTGACGATCCTCCATCCTTTATTTCTAAGGAAATAAAGCAGTGCTTATCTCCCGTCATATGCCTTGAGCAACCAACTGCCAAGTACCAAGGCTTTCTTTTGTTGATCATAGGATGAACCTGTGTTAGGTTTTAAAAGTAACTTAGGTACCCATATAGCATTGGGTCCTTGTTGGTTAGTTTTCCTCTTATGAGGATTTTTTCTTTTGTGATAACAAATAGAATCATGGTGCCCATGTTTTACCAAATGAACAACCTTTCTTTTATATTTTCAGCTTTCTTCTTAGCGTGGCAGATTTTGAAAGTGTGCCCAAGTTTTTTGCAAAAAAGTACATTTTGGCATATCCTCTTGTTTTTTGGGCAAGAAAAATTTTCATACCAGTTTGTTTTGAGAACTTTAAAACCAATACCAGCTTTGTCAATATTCCAGATTGAGATCCCATTATTTTGAAAAGTTTCAGTAGATTTTAACAAGTTGGTAATGTCATTTTTTAGTTCTTCACTTCTTACTTTTAAAAATCTCCTTTTCTGTGTCTCTCTTCTAGAGGATGAATTCTGACATTCTTTTTATTAAAAGTGCTTGTGCTCAGATAATTTCTTCTGAGATAACTGCAAATCTAGAATGATTTTTCATATATTTCTCATTCTGGGCTTGAAATTCATCATTGAGTTCCTTTATTTCATAAAGTTGATTTTTTGAGAAAACCATATTTATGAGATAAAGTATTTGAGTCATTTAAAGATTGTCAATTCAATTTCTAATGTTCACAAGAAGGACATAGTTCTGAAATACTTACTTTTTCAGTTTCTGATTTTGCCATAAGACATAGGTTGGCTTCTTCATCCTTTTCTTGCTCAGAAGATGACACGTCACTATCATCCCAAGTAATCATTCATGGATTTGTTTTGGTAGGAACATCTTCTTGAGTTCCTTTGTTGAGAGGACACTCAGTTTTGTAGTTCCCATCTTGTTGCATCCAAAACAAGTTATCTGACTTTTGTCAGTTTTTTCTTTTTGAGGAGATCTTCTTCTATGTTGTCCTCTCGATTTATCATCCTTTGGATCTTCGGAAATTAGAGCCAAGTTCGTCCTCCTCTTCCTCAGATAGAGGATACTCCGAGCTTTCCTTTTTCACCGACCTTTCCGTCTTCTTGAAGAAATGAACATTTCTGCTTGGCTGTTTTAGCGCAATCATTTTCCTTTTCCTGCTTAGGATGTCGTCAGCAACAACGGTTCATGAGCTCTTAGAGTACCAACTAGATTCTTCCAACTTCATGCTGGGTCAAGTCTCTGCTTCTGTAATGGCAGTCACCATTGGCCTCCATTCTTTAGGTTAAACTCCTTAGGATTGTTCTTATCCTTCTTTGAACGAAGTATACCTTCCAACGAAATCTCAAGTTGTTTAATATGATTGTTAACTTGAGACATTTCATCAATAGTTTCTTCTTCCATTCATTATCAAAATAGTTCGAAATCTCTTACTCCCATGTCAAATCTTGCTTCCTTCACGTGACTTGTTCCTCATGATGGATCCTTAGAGTGTCCAAAGCTCCTTAGCGCTTTTGCACTCTTCGACTCTATCCCATACTTCTTCCCTGCACAAAAGCACACGTAGAAATAAATGAGCTTTAGAGTTAAGAGCTACCTTTGATTTCATCAGTTGGTCCATTGTGCTTGAGGTTTCAGCATCGGAGGTTGCATCTGCGTTGGTTGGTTCTGATGACATGATCTCCATTTTCCACCACGACCACATATTGTTGTCTTGTGATATGAGAATAGTCTATTTACTTTCCAGTGGTAGTAATCTGTACCATCAAAGTAGGGAGGTCGGCTGGATGATCCTCCTTCAGGAATATACTTAGCTTTAGACATTTTTGGATCTTTTTCTCTTACACTGTTAAGTGTATTCTTCTAGAGGACCTTGCTCTGATGCCAATTGATGTAGCTAAATATCACTAGAAGGGGGGTTGAATAGGGATTTTGCTGTTTAAAAATAGTTTTCAAGTGTTTTAAAAACTATCCTCTTGCTGAGGATGGCAAGCCCGAGGATGGGTTTTCAAAACTTTCAAATTCAAAACGAGTTAAAGAGTTAAGAAGCAATATAAGATTGACACACACTGTTTTTATACTGGTTCACCCAAAGATGGCTACTTCCAGTCCTCACACCCTTGTGAGATTTCACTATTGTTCAAACAGATCAACCTCTGACCGAGGATGATTACAACTTGTGTATTCTCAAGCTTCACCAAGCTTACAATCAATTTCCAAATATTTCCAAGTGTACTCACGTGGAAATTACAGTGTGATAAGAGAGTGATTGATTTCTTAAATACTTTCTCAAAAGATTAACAACAGATCTAATGTAGGATTTGTTTAGAAAGTATGAAGATATAATGTTGTTGCTTCTTTGAAAGCTTTTAAATCTATGATCTTTTTTAATGCAATGTGTTGTGTTTTTATGAAGATCAGTTGCTTGCAATTATAGAGGTCTTTGATGTTATTTCATAAGCCAACCTTTATGACCGTTGGGAAACAATTCATTTGAGAAATGCCAAGGCTTTCTTACAATATTACAAAATTGTCACATTCAACTATTGAAATATGCATTCCATAGTTTCAAGTAACTGAGTTACTTTTCTCTTGCACTGGAACATGTGTTGTCCTTTCCTTTCTTTCTCTTTATGTTGAATATATGTGTGAAGTCCTTTTCATTCTCTTCTTGAATGTTCAAAAAGCTTCACCATGTGAGCTTTTCTCTCTTTCCTCCATTTAATGCCTTGTAAGAACATGTGATGTCCTTATTCATTCCTTTCTTCAAAGGCTTTGTGAAGGCTTCACTACGTAAGGCCTTCTTTCTTCTTTCCCTTGCCTTAAGACATGTGATCAAGTTATTTAAGACTTGTTTGTTGTTGCCTTTTTGAAGATTGACTTTATATCTTATTTAATCACATCATGTACATATAGCCTTTTTGCCTATGACATGATGAGTTGCTTTCATAAAGCTTGAAATGCTTTCAAGATATTGACTATAGGCACATGCTAATATCATCATTCCTCGTACCTTTCTCTTGCATTCTTTGCAACTTTTCTCAAAGGCCTTT
Organism: Cicer reticulatum; assembly: GCA_002896235.1. Classification (NCBI taxonomy): domain Eukaryota; kingdom Viridiplantae; phylum Streptophyta; class Magnoliopsida; order Fabales; family Fabaceae; genus Cicer; species Cicer reticulatum. The sequence goes on from PGWS01002307.1 coordinate 12,799, forward strand.
CTTTAATCATTTTTAATAGTATTTTTGCCTTTATTGAATGAATCAAACAATTCATTCTTTAATACTATTCTGCCCTTGTTGAATGAATTCAATAATTCATTTCTTTAATACTTTTATGCCTTTGTTTAATGAATTCAAATCTGCGAGATGCAGAACGCAGTTCACCAGCTTGTGAGGCCATCTCGGGCATTTTCATACTTAGCATTTAACTCAGAATTTTCTTTCTTTTTCCTTAATGAACGGATAACTGGTTTACTTATATAAAATACACTCAAAGCACAAATTAGTCATTAAGCATATCATAATATTTAATTAATTTTGTTATCTCTAAAACCAATTGAGAGAGATTTTGTAACTCAACAATTGTACTTGATTGTCAATTTATTTTTCAAAATATAATGTATTTGTATTATTTGATGAAATAATGTTAAAACAAACAAAAATAAGATGTAAAAATTTTAAAATATGATTGACTATATTTTTTGATTTAAAAAAATGTTAATGTTGAATTATATTGTAAGCGTAGTCTTAATTTATTGTTTATGTAGTATGATGTTTTTAATTGCGCGAGCATTAGAATTGTTTGTTAAAATTATTAAATATATTTTATCAGAGTTTAAATTTATTTTATTAAAGATTATTAGATTTGCTTATACTTTAAAATCAATTTTAGGTTATTTTAAAGTTTTAACTAATATTTGTGCAATTGAATTATAGTTATATCGATAGTACCAAAAATTAAACTCTATTAAAAATAATTTAATTTTATGCAATACTTAATTTTTCATTAAATTTTTATAACATTCAATGATGATTATATAAGGAAAATAAAAATAATAAATAGAATTCAATTATAAATATACAATTTAATTTGTAAAAATTTAGTGTTAACATATTTTTTCAGAAACACATATACAGTAACGTTGGTTCATTATATTTTAATTATTCATATATATTATATTTTGAATAAATTTGTGTATTTTAATAATTGGAAGTAACTTTAATAATTTTATATATTCGATATTTTATTTTATTTTTATAAATGTGTCCTTTTTATGTCAATAGAATATATATTTATTTATTTTATAAAATGTTCTATAAAAAAATGGATTGACATAAATTGAAAGTAATTTTAAATGAATTGACATTAATGAGTAATTGAATTAGAAACGTATAAAATCATTATTCACCATAAGTGGAATAATATAATTGTAAGGAGGATTAGATAAATAGCATTTATGTCGATATTTATGAGTGATTATGTAGTTTTTTTCATTGAATTTAATGATCAATAATATAAATTATTACAACTGGTAAA
>PGWS01002311.1:0-12368 GCA_002896235.1 Cicer reticulatum
TTGTTGATTATTATGACCTCGTAATTACAGAATATATCAGTCTTTAACAAATTAAAGCAATGTAGAAAATCGAATACGTCTAGCATACAATTAAGATCGAACACACAATCATACGATGCAAGATTTATTCAGATTCATACACAGCAGAATTATAATACGGCATACAAGATTAACAATTAAAAGTAAAAGGATAAGGGATAGAATGCACCAAGGTTTATCCTGGTTCAGTTGTCAATAAGACAACCTACATCCAGTCCTGACAATCCAACTGGATTTCAGCTTTTTCTTCAATAGAAAGAATTGAGACTTGTTTACAGATTGTCCAGTTTCCTCGAAACCTATCTATCTAACTCAATCTATTTCCTATTGCTTAACCCCTTGATCCTTGCAGTCACTCGACAGATTCACACAAGATCAAGTCCAACAACTTCTTGATGATCTTTACATCAACGAAGATCGCCACCAGTTTTCATACTGGATTTTTCACAGTTGTTTCTTTTTACAAAACTTTGTTTACAGAAAGAAATAAAAGAAGTACAGAGTTTGTCTTCAATCTTGATCAATGTATCTCACACAATAATCTGGTTGTTCATTTGAGTGTTTATGAGATCATTGTCTTTTTCTCTCAAGAATTCTTTTTCAGCTCTCTTATTGATTATGAATAATCTTTTGGTCTTGATCTGAAAAAGAAATATCAGAATGTTATCAAAATGTTCTTAAGAGTTCTTCAGTATTCTGAAGTATATTCAAGTGTTATCAAGTATTGTGTTGTGTTATTGAGAGAATAATTGAAAACTGTTTATATAGTTTCTGAAAAACAACTAATAAATCGATTTACCAGTCGATTCATTAAAGTTATAAAATGGGCTTAATCAATTTGCCAATCGATTATCGCAAGTATCTTGAAACTACATAAACCAATCGATTTCCCAATCGATTCTTTTAAAAACATTTTTCAGTAAATTATGTGCAAACTTATATGAATTGATTGCATAATCGATGTCAGGTGTTTTGTTCCAATAATAAAGTCACACCAATCGATTACTTAATCGATTTACTAAGTCACATAATCGATTCACAAATACACATAATCGATTTGGCCACAAACTGAGAGTTCCCTGTGATTTCAAATATTTGTGTCAATCGATTTGCCAATCGATTGTGTTTAAAACAGGAACTTAGCTAATTTTATGTTAATCGAAGTGCCAATCGATTTGGTAGTATTTTCCTGAAAAGTTCTTACCAGTTGTTTAGTTCAATCGATTTCCCAATCGATTGATACCAAACTTAACATGATTGAATTTTTCACAATAGATTGTCCAATCGATTGTGTTTGTCACAGGTCATGTTACTTTTGAAATATTATTTAAGCAATCGATTTGCCAATCGATTAGCCTAGTAAATGGATTGTCCCTGTGACTTACCCAATCGATTTCCCAATCGATTTGTTTCAATCAGTTTTTACTTTGTGATGTGCACAATCGATTTGCCAATCGATTAGCCTGTAAATCAGGTTGCCACTGACTTGCACAATTTTTATTTCTAATTGTGCCAGTCGATTGTCTAATCGATTGTGTAACCACAAACAGTATGTTTCCTTACAACCCTTTTACGAAATCGATTTCCCAATCGATTTGTTCAGTAGATCTTCAACATTTGTTGATTTCTTGAGTTCCAAGCAATTTGTCTCAAGTATGTAGGGTTGAGTTGTTGTTCCTGAAATCTTGCTCAGTTAAAATGTTAGATTTATCATATGATGTATGAACATTGTATGTTTGTTAATTATGTCAAAATTAGGATTAAGAGGACTAAAGTCCAACAATCTCCCCCTTTTTGCATAAGTGACAAGCATACAATTTTAACTTGAGTTTGAGCATTTCAAGACATAATATGAACAACAGATATATTTTCATAGCATCATATGTACCATTATCAGATCATAAAATCAGAGCATCAGATCAGAGCATAACAGTACACATGCTATTTAACAATATCAGAGCATTCTAATAATTCATTATCAGTCATTCATCAGAGTTACCAAAATTATGCAGCAGTCAATAGCAAGTTAATAATTTCTCTCCCCCTTTGTCAGTTAAGGCAAAAAGGCAGAAAAATATTTCCTCCCCCTATGTTAGTAAACATAAGCACTGGGGGTTGAAATCAGAAAACAGTGTATCAGAGCAACAAATGAGCATATTAAAAGATTATGGCAAATGATTTCAGAGAGTAATGGAATAAACGTTCTAGTGCATTATATATATAGAAGAAATGAATACACCAAGTCATTACAAAACAACACAGATCCTAAACTCCTAATCTCCTAAACTGGGCTGGTCCTCACTATTATCTAAGGGAGAGGCAGAGACCGATGTATTACCCTCAACAGGTGTCTCCTCAACGTGAGTTGCAGGATGATCTAGGGGAGTTGGGTTAGGTTCCTCTGTTGCTTGACGACCGATGTCTGCTATATCTTCAAATGACAGCTTGATGCCTAAATGCGCTTGAATAGCATCAACATCCTGAACAACTGAATTCAGGGATGCCTGGAGAGTCCTCAGATTTGCTTCCATTCTGGCCTGTGACTCTAGCATTTTGGCATTGTGAGCCATTTGAGCTTCTATAAATTCCATTAATTTTGTGACAAACTCAGGAGGGGCTGTTTCAGTAGCTGGTTGAGGATGAGGTTGAGGTGGTTCAACATTCGGCTGAGGTCTTATCCAAATACCATGTAACCTTTTCAATTGCATCTGGTTTACAATTGATTCTCCAAAAATTAGAGCGGTCTTAGACGATTCTTCATTAACAAGTGATACCTTGAAGTGTTTCAGAATCTTGGTAATCAGTTGAGGATAAGGCAACACAAGCTTACTCTGTGAAGCCTCCAGCATGTGCCTTAGCACAATCCATGCCCAGCTCATCCTGAGCTCCTTTGACAAACCCCATAGCAGTAGTATATCCAACTTCTGGACTACTGCATGGTTACCGGATCGTGGTACAAGCTTCCAGGTCAGTGTATACATCAGCATTCGATGTTGGACCTTCATTTGACTGATAGGCAGTGAAATGGTTTCGACAAAGCCATCAATCATCAGATCCTTAACAGCAGTATGCCTGTCAAACGATTCTTCCCATCCTTCGTCAGCAGTATCAGCCTCAGAACTGCCATATATTGAAGTTCCATGAAATGGTAATCTTGATAAAGCAGAAAAATCTTCAAAGGACATAGATATCCTTTTCCCTTTAACCTGAGCCTTAAAGCCGTCTTCAGTCAGCTTGAATGTTGAGTAAAATTCCCTTATCAACCTTGGATAACTATCAAGAGTAGAGGAGAGAAAGCCCTCAAGACCGTGAAACCGTAAGTGGTCTTGGAAAGTAAAACCGTCTGCATCAAAATATGCAAAATCCAGAGTCCTTGCCTCATGGATTTTTCTCTTGAGAAATTCTGATGGAATGGTAGGTTCTACATCTTTATCCTTAGATGCAGGAGCTTTCTTAGGTGGGGGTGAAGAAACTGGTTTTTTCTTCTTCTTCTGTGAGATTTCCTTCATGGCGTCAGCCATGAGCTTTTCAGTTGGTGGTTCCTTTCTCTTTTTGGTTTTCTCTTGATTAACAGCAGGTGCCTTGCCTTTATCCTTGGCAATAATCTTATGTGTAGGAATGGGTACTCTTTTGGTTAAAGTAGGTGGTGGTGAAGGGGTTCCACTGGATGAAGATGATGGTGAGGGGGTGCGTGTTTGAGTTTGCTTAACTCGTGCCATAATTGTAAGTTGAAGTAGTTTGAATGTAGGTAGTAACAGAGAACGATTGCAGAGACAGAGCAAAGAGATGAAACAGAGAAAAACAATTTGTGAAATCTGGAGAAATGAAGTGAAGAAATCGATTGATAACTGTTCCTATTTAAACCCTTAAATGTGTAAATCGATTGCCCAATCGATTATGTTACCGTTGCTGGGTAATGTCAATCGATTTAGTAATTATTGCATTCAACGGCTAGTAAAGGAGAGTCACAACGGTCATATTGTAAATCGATTCCCAAGTCGATTTCCAGATTTACTTAATCGATGTCCAAATCGATTGTTTTAAAGTTGAAAGGTGAACTAGTCGATTTCCCAATCGACGCTCGGGCGAGGTAAAATTTTTTTTTCTGAACTTTGAAGTCTGGGGCCAACACAATCGATTCCCAAATCGATTTTGTAAACTATATACCAAGCTGGTAATCGATTACCCAATCGATTTAACTGGAAAACACTGCAAGCACCAGAAGTGTCCTATGAAAGGATTCAAAGATCAGACCTCACTAGGATCAATGATCCCTAGTTTCATCCTTATATGCAGGAAACTTTCTCTTGGTAAAGCTTTGGTAAATATGTCAGTCAGCTGTTCAACTGTGTTAACATATTCAAGCTTAATGATTCCATTTTGAAAGTGATCCCTTATAAAATGATGTCTTACTTCAATGTGCTTGGTCCTGGAGTGCATCACTGGATTCTTAGTAATACTTATTGCACTTGTGTTATCACACATAATAGGTATTGTTCCCAAGTCAACACCAAAATCCAATAAGTGGTGTTTCATCCAAAGAATCTAAGCACAGCAGCTCCCAGCTGCAATGTATTCAGCTTCAGCAGTTGATAGAGCAATGCTAGTCTGTATCTTGCTAAACCATGACACAAGAGAGTTTCCAAGTAAATGACAAGTTCCAGAAGTGCTTTTCCTGTCTAGTTTGCATCCGGCAAAGTCTGAATCTGAGTAACCAACTAAGGTACAGGTTGATCCCTTCGGATACCACAAGCCTAAACTCTTAGTTCCTACTAGATATCTGAAAATCCTCTTAACTGCACTAAGGTGAGACTCCTTTGGATTTTATTGGTACCTTGCACACATACAAACACTGAACATGATGTCTGGCCTGCTTGCTGTAAGATAGAGCAATGATCCTATCATACCCCGAAACCTAGTAACATCTACAGGTTTACCTTTCTCATCTCTGTCTAAGTAATTTCCTTGACTCATGGGAGTATCAATGGACTTAAGGTTTTCAAAACTAAATTTCTTTATCAAATCATTACAGTATTTAGTTTGACTAATGAAAATGCCTTGCTTGCTTTGGTTAATTTGAAATCCCAAGAAATAAGATAGTTCACCCATCATTGACATTTCAAATTTACCTTTCATTAAATTTTCAAAATCTTTGCACAACTTATTGTTTGTAGATCCAAATATTATGTCATCAACATATACTTGGACCAAGCAAGATATCATTTCCAGTAGTTTTTGTGAAAAGGGTCTTGTCAACATTTCCTCTTAAAAAGTTTTGTTGAATAAGGAAATTGTTGAGCTTCTCATACCAAGCTCTTGGAGCTTGTTTCAACCCATAGAGGGCCTTTGATAGCTTATACACATGATTAGGAAAATCAGGATTTTCAAAACAGGTGTTTGGCTAACAAAAACTTCCTCTTGAAGGTCACCATTGAGAAAGGCACTTTTCACATCCATTTGATAAAGATTAAAGTCCATTATACAAGCATAAGCAAGAAGGATTCTAATGGCTTCTAACCTAGCTACAGGGGCATAGGTTTCATCAAAATCTATTCCTTCCTCTTGACTATAACCCTTGGCTACTAGTCTAGCTTTGTTTCTGGTTATAACTCCATTCTCATCCAATTTGTTTCTGAACACCCATCTTGTTCCTATGATGTGCTTACCTTCTGGTTTAGGTACTAAACTCCACACCTTGTTTCTCTCAAACTGGTTTAACTCCTCTTGCATAGCAAGTATCCACTCACTATCTAACAGGGCTTCCTTAATGTTCTTAGGTTCAATCTGAGATACAAAGGCTGTAAAGTTACAAAACTGTCTAAGGTTCTTCCTAGTTGCAACACCTTTAGAGATATCCCCTATAATGTTATCTATGGGGTGGTTTCTGTTGAACTTCCATTCCTTAGGTAAATCACCAGTTCTTATAGGTTCTACACAGTCAGTTCTAGTTGGAGGGACAGCTACAGGTTGTTCTAATGGTTCAGACTCTACAACTTCATCCAAAAAGTCATCAACCACAGAGGAGTTTTGTTCAAGTTTTCTGCAAATAATTCATCAAACTTTACATGAACTGACTCTTCTATGGTCTTTGTTCTTTTGTTGTAGATTCTATAGGCCTTACTGGTTTGAGAGTATCCTAGAAAAATACCTTCATCTGCCTTAGGGTCAAACTTTCCTAGGTGTTCTTTGCCATTGTTCAACACAAAGCACTTACAACCAAAGATTCTAAAGTAGGAAAGGTTTGGTTTTCTACCCTTGTAAAGCTCATAGGGGGTTTTTCTAAGCAGGGGCCTAATGAGAACTCTATTGACAACATGAGTGGCTGTACTAATTGCATCTGCCCAAAAGTACTTAGGTAGGTTGGAGTCCTTAAGCATAGTCCTAGCTAACTCTTCTAAGGATCTATTTTTCCTCTCCACGACCCCATTTTGCTGTGGTGTCCTAGGGGCTGAATATATGTGGTTGATTCCATGTTGTTCACAATAAGTTTGAAAAGAATCATTTTGGAATTCACCTCCATGATCACTTTTAATTGATACAATTTTCTGGTCATTCTCATTTTGAACCAAAGTAGCAAATTTTTTAAAAGTTGAGAATGCATCACTCTTGTGAGCCAGAAAATATGTCCATGTGAACCTGGAATAGTCATCAACCAACACATATCCATAAAGGTTACCTCCAAAGTTCTTCACTTGAGCAGGTCCAAAAAGGTCTATGTGTACTAACTGCAAAACCCTATTGGTTTTGACCATATCTATAGAGGGAAAGGAAGTCTTAACCAGTTTGCTTCTCTCACAGGAGTCACAAAGTCTATCCTTAGTAAACTTCTTGTTAGGGAGACCTATAACTAGCTGTTTGCTAACCAGTCTATTCAAATGATCTATATGAATATGCGCTATACGTTTATGCCATAACCAAGTCTCATCTGAATTAGATAACAAGCAACATATAGTACTTGGCAAAGAATTAAAATCTAACATATAAATGTTATTAATTCTGTCACCAACTAACTTTATGTGTTTGTCATCTTTATGTTCAATAATGCAAGATTGTGATGAAAAACTTACCTGAAAGCCTTTATCACATAGCTGGCTTATACTCAGCAGATTGTGTTTTAGCCCTTCTACATATAAGACATTTTTGATTACTGCAGTTGACTCATTTCCTATGTCACCAATTCCAATAATCTTTCCTCTATTGTTGTCACCATATTTGACGAAACCTCCTTCCTTTAATGTCAATGACAGGAATTTGGATTTGTCTCCTGTCATGTGCTTTGAGCATCCGCTATCTAAATACCAAGAATGCTTAGTGGATGTCAAGCACACCTCATTTTCTGATTCTGAGTCGGTATTTGCCATGAGACATAGATTTGCTTCTTCTTCATCTGAAGAGGCAGAGGATTCTTCGTTGTCATTCCATGCAACATATGCTTTTCTGGTTTTGGTGACTGTTCCTTTGCCTTTTAGTTTTTTGTGCTCTATTTTTGTTTCTGCAATTTGTAACCTCAAGACTTTATGTGACCTAATTTTTTACACACTCATGAACAGGTAATTGTCTTGTGTCACTAAGTCTAGAACTGGAATGGCTTTTCTGATTTGGTTGTCTTTCTTTTCAGAAATTTCTTAAACTTTTTGACACGCAAACCAATCTCAGGTTCTTCATCAGTCTCACTGCTTGATCTCTGAGCAATCTACCTTGTCAGTTTTTGATTGATGCGTTTTGGGCTTTCAAAGACAGTCATTTCTTTCTTTTTCCTGCTATCTTGCTCTGACTCATCAGTCTATGCAACTCCATTTCGTCTTCCTGAGCTTTCCAAATAGTGTTGCAGTGGTCATTTTGCTAGATCTTTGATTCAGCAATAAGCAGTTATTTTGGGCTGCATTCTCTTGATTAAAACACCTCATGATCTTTCGATTTAGTTGTTCATTTTCCCACCTGTTTTCCCAGGGCATGAAGGTTGTTATAACGTGTGTAACCTAGTCTGTAGATCACATTGATTCATCTTTCTTCATGCTAAACAATTCGTATTCATCATGAGTGTATTTACACGAGCTCTTTTCACGTCTGTAGTGCCTCATGTGTTTCTTGAAGAATGTCGCACATTTCCTTTGCTGATTTACATTTGATACCATAAAGAATTCTTCTGCACACAAAGCAGATGTTATAATATTCTTAGCTTAGATATAACCACCTTTTTTTATCGTCTCAGACTCATTCAGATCTGGCTAGGGATCAGTGAATCATTTGTTCCAGCAATTTTAGGTATGTAGGGTCCATTTCACAGCATCTAGAATATTCAATACCACTACTTCCAGAAAATATCAGCATCCTATGTTTCCAATAACATGTATGCGTTCCATTGAAGGCTGGGGGCCTTGCAAGTGAAGCACCTTCTCCTAGAAAATCAACTGAGGCCATGTTCCTTTGATGAGTTTTACCTCGTAAAAAGCTCAAGGCTCTGGTGCCAATGTTGATTACTATGACCTTCGTAATTACAGAATATATCAGTCGTTAACAAATTAAAACAATATAGAAATCGAATACGTCTAGCATACAATTAAGATCGAACAGACAATCATACGATGCAAGATTATTCAGATTCATACACAGCGGAATTATAACACAGCATACAGATTAACAATTTAAGTAAAATGATAAGGGATAGAATGCACCAAGGTTTATCCCGGTTCAGTTGTCAATAAGACAACCTACATCCATCCTGACAATCCAACTGGATTTCAGCTTTTTCTTCCAATAGAAAGAATTGAGACTTGTTTACAGATTGTCTAGTTCCTCGAAACCTATCTATCTAACTCAATCTCTTTCCTATTGCTTAACCCCTTGATCCTTGAGTCACTCGACAGACTCACACAAAATCAGTACAGCTCCTTCTTGTGAGACTTTACATCAACGAAGATTCGCCACCAGTTTCATACTGGATTTTTCACAGTTGTTTCTTTTTACAAAACCTTTGTTACAGAAAACAAATAAAAGAAGTACATAGTGTTGTCTTCAATCTTGATCAATGTATCTACAATTAATCTGGTTGTTCAATGAGTGTTTATGAGACATTGGTCTTTGTCTTTGAAGAATTCTTTTTCAGCTCTCGTAATGATTATGGATAATCTTTTGGTCTTGATCCTGAAAAGAAATAATCAGAATGTTAAACAAACTGTTCTTAGAGTCCTTCAGTGTTCTGAAGTATATTCAAGTGTTCAGACAAGTAATTTCTGAGTGTTTTGAGAGATGATTGAAAATGTTTATAGTATTCTGAAAAAAAACTAATAAATCGATGTACCAATCGATTCATAAGTGATAAAACAGGCCTAATCGATTTGCCAAATCGATTATCCGCGAGTTTGTTTTTTGAATCTTGAAACTACATAAACTAATCGATTCCCAATCGATTCTTTTAAAAAACTTCCATAAATTATGTGCATAGACTTTTATGAATCGATTGCATAATCGATGTCAGGTGTTTTGTTCCAATAATAAAATCACAACAATCGATTTATTAAGTCACATAATCGATTCACAAATACACATAATCGATTTGGCTACAAACTAAGAGTTCCCTGTGATTTCAAATATTTGTTTCAATCGATTTGCCAATTGATTGTGTTTAAAACAAGAACATAGCTAATTTCATGTTAATCGGAGTGCCAATCGATTTGGTAGTATTTTTCTGAAAAGTTCTTACCAGTTGTTTAGTTCAATCGATTTCCCAATCGATTGATACCAAACTTAACATGATTGAAATTCTCACAATAGATTGTCCAATCGATTGTGTTTGTCACAGGTCATGTTATTTTTGAAATATTACTTAAGCAATCGATTTGCCAATCAATTAGCCTAGTAAATGGATTGTCACTGTGACTTGCCCAATCGATTTCTCAATTGATTTGTTTCAATCAGTTTTTACTGTGGTTTGAACAGTCGATGTGCCAATCGATTAGCCTTCAAAATGGGTTGCCACTGACTTGCACAATATTTATCACTGATTGTGCCAATCGGTTGCCTAATCGATTGTGTAACCACAAACAACATGTTTCCTTACAACCCTTTTATGAAATCGATTTGCTCAGTAGATTTTCAACTTTAGTTGATTTCTTGAGTTCCAAGCAATTGTCTCAAGCATGTAGGGTTGAGTTGTTGTTCCTGAAATCTTGCTCAATTAAAATGTTAGATTTATCATATGATGTATGAACATTGTATGTTTGTTAATTATGTCAAAATTAGGATTAAGAGGACTAAAGTCCAACATTCTTCTATGTGTTTAGCTCTCGAAGATGAAACTTATGAATTTCTTCATGCTTTGCAATGAGTTCAAGAGCTTCTGATAGAATTAGTTGACTTCGAATTAGACTTCAAATGATAGTTGATAAATTCCATTAAGTTCAAGTGGATTGATAGCGTTTCAGCAAGTGTACTGAATCGTTGCAAGTAATATTAAAACGGTAATACCGAGTGTCGAACTCAAGGATTTCGTTTTACTATTGAATTATATTTAATTACTAAAATTGAACAAAAAGTTTTCGAATTGATTGAAATAATATTTGAAATTAACAACAATAATAAAATTGATCCTTTATAATGAGAAAAATGTCAGGGATGAGTTTCACTTCGAATCCAACCTTGGTGTCTAATTTGATCCTACTTACTGAATTCCTTTATTGAATTATTACCGAATTCTCTTTATTATTCTTGCCCTAATGTCTTAGTGACAGAACCTTTAATTCCAAAGTAACCCCTAATTCCTTAGTAGATTTAAGATTAGAATTAAGCATTACCGTATAGAAATTCTCTTGTAAATTATTGCTTTGCAACTAATTTAATTGGTTTCATGACCTGCATCTATCCCTAGACTACAAATTCATGAATTTCTCATCTCAAGCATTCGTAAAGTCCACTTCCATTTCAAAATACAAATCGTAGAACATTTTAATGTTGATCAAGCAATAAAAAGCATTAAGCACAAAGATGAGAAAAATAATTCAATAAACTCATTCATATAGCCAGAAATCAAATCATAAACATAAGGGTTTCATCTTGTTACAAGAAGGATAGAGATTTAAATAGGGTTTAGTTCGAATCCTAAACATAAGGGTTTACTTCGAATCCAACGCAGATTCAAATCAAATAGGGTTTAGTTACTCATGACAGAGATAAAAGAGATAGAGATTAGAGAAGAATTACAAGAAGGATTCATGAATGATTCTTGATAAAACTGCTCCAATGATGTTAGAAACGGCCGTCTTTGAGTTTCTATGCTAGGGCACAAGTCTCCCAAATTCCCAAGAGTGAAAAAGATCCCTAAAACAGTAAAAATCTGCGTTTTTATGGTTGCTGGTGCGCGTCGCGCGCCCCAGACGCGTTTGGGCAGTAGCAACTGCTGGAAAACGCGCTTCAGGTGCGCTTGGGCGTGCAGCATCCGCTGTCTGGCGTATATTGCATGTTTCTCCTCTTTCGAGTCTGAATTTGGTTCTGGTGTCTTCATGAAAGTTGTAGCTATGGATCTTAGCTTTCATTTGAACTTGGTGTGACTCCAATTGGACATCTACAACTCCAGATATGGCTGAGATACTCTACATATGTCATGTTGATTTCTCACCAAAATTCAGCACTGCACCAAAACATAACGCAATGTAAAATTACGAAAAATTCCTACTTAATCACTGAAATAAAACACAAAACAATTTATTAACTCAAAGAACAAAAATCAACAAAGTATATCAAATAAATCCTTAATTTAACTAATGATTGAGGATAAATAAGACTAAAATAGTGGGAAAATATGCATTTGATGAAGAGTCATCACAACTCCAAACTTAATCTATTGCTTGTCCCAAGCAACAATTAATTTTATATTTCGTCTTGTTAAATGCACACTTAAATTCAATTTCTCAAATTACATCAAACTCAAATTTCAAAGTTCTTGCTACTGCAAAACATTCATCATGCTCTATGGTTGTTTTCAAAAATAAAGACAACAAGATTTGTACACCTTGGCATTCATTCATCAAATTCAACTCTCTCTTCACACAATCTCACCAAAATTTCTCTCAAGTGTTTAGAAAGGGTTATAAATTTATCACTTAAATCCTAGAACATGCATCACGCTACCATAGGCTTGAAAAAATTCTAGTTAGCAATCACAATGCAGTAAACACATACATTTTTGGAGGACTTTCGGGTTGTAATGGGGCTTAGGTAAGGGTGTGACATTTTGGGATAGTAGGCTTTACTACTTGAAGTTAGGCATACATTTCCAGATTATTCTACCTTTTTTTTTCTTCACCTTTTCATTGTGGAGATTCTCAAACAAT
>PGWS01002313.1:0-16004 GCA_002896235.1 Cicer reticulatum
TAATGGTTTTCAAATTCCACACAAAACAACTCAAACATATTATCAAAACCAAATCACAATTCACACCAATTCACGTCTCGAATTTCATAAGCATCAATGATGAACACGTCAAACACGATTAACACAAATCATCACAACATACCACTCAAACACATCAAATTTCATTTACTCAAAATCATACACAAATGAGTTAAAGTCATTTTCCACGAAACATTCATCAATAACACCAAAACATAACTCTAAGATTTTACCCATAAGGCCTTAGATTCATTTTTCCCCAAGTCAACACTCTAACCCTAACAAAATTCTTTTCCACACAATCACAGATAAGTCCCTAAATGCAAACTAAAAGTTTGGAAGGAGCCCTTACCTTCGTGTTAGCTCTAACGTGCGATTACGGCACCGTGAGTAAATCTGGTAAATTTTTCGCTCGCAACGCCGCTTCCAAAATTGGTCCACTAGCACCGTAGCACGGAGGTGAGCAACCTTCCCTTCTATCACTTACTTGAAACGACGTACTAGATCTAGGTGACAGGGAGGTTGTGTTTGCATCCCTAATAAAGCCGTTTTCTTCGTTTCCGAATCACAGAGGGCAGAGGGAAACTAGAATCCTCTGACTAATTGACTATCATACACCCGCAACCTAGGGTTTACTTTATCTTGAAGAAACGGAAGCAAAGAAAAAACGGAAAATGGAGGAGAAGGAGGGAGGAGAGCGGACGCGTGACAGAGGAAAGGAGAAGAGAGGTTTTGCTTTTTCTTTCCTTCTCTTTTTCCTTCTTAGATCCTTTTTATATCCTTGTCTTTCTTTTCCTTTTTCGAACATCAATTGATATATATATATAATATATATATAATAAATATCTTATTACTTTTAACAAATTATCAAAATATCTAGATATTTGTTAAATTACCATTCACACACGCATCGCATAAAATTCTCCGTACACGATTCACGCATTAATTTATTATTTATCGACGAGTAATTCTAAACGGTCATCAAAATACTGTTTTGATCATAGAAACTCCCAAAATAATATTAACCTTTGCTAAAAAGCCTCGAGCCAAAATCCAAATTAGCACATACATACAAGTGACTTTAAAAATTATGGGCCTTACAATATCAGTGTACATAGGCAGTGTAAGGCGGGTTGGATGGACCGGTTTGAACAAAATCCAAAGACCGACCTGATTAAGAACGGTTGCTTGGATGGTGGGTTTACATAATCAACAACCTTTTTTTTATTTTAACGATACATATATTGAGCTGCATACACTTTTCACAATACTTACAAAGTACTTGCATAATTTTTCTTATTTAAATGTAATCAAACACTAGAAGAGGCTTTTAACTAGGTTCTCTTTGGTTACCTCGTTTCTTTGAGTTGCCGCAAGATATGAGGCCTAAATTTTGTTCTTGTTGTGATGAAGTTGGTTGTGCTTGTGAACATTAATTGATAAGAGCTTCTTGTACTTGTTCCATCTGTCTCAAATATGTGAATAATGTAGTTCAAAAATTTCAAAGGTAAAAGTAAAAGTAAGAGAAAACAACTAGGACTGCTACTTGGTCCACCTTATTACTTTCATCATTGGACATAACTCACCAACCATTTTAGTATACTAAGCTACCATAATTTTTTAATAGTAGTGCTTCATTTGTTTATTTTTAGAGTACTTACTGTTTTCAAATACAATACTAAAAAATGTGTTTAATAGATTCAAATGTAAAAAAATGAAACTAAATTCATCATAAGCATAACCTTTTGCATAAGCATCTTTTTTGCTCATAAATAATATTTAACTCAAAAAATTTGTATTTAATAAATGTAAAAAAATTTAAACTAAATTCATCATGAGCATAAGCTTTCAGTTCATACCTTCATTATGCAAAAGTATAACAAAATGGTGGACGCATATATGGAACATAAGAAGAATGTAGATGAAAGCTGCTAAAAATTTGAAGAAGAAGAAAAGTAATGAAACCCTATTAGGCTACCAAACAAAATTTTTTTAAAAAATTATAACTAGTTATCGGGTGGGTCTACGGGTCGACGGATTCCAATTGTTGACCCCATTACCTGAATCAAATATAAGCAGATTTGGACGAGTTGGGTCGGGTTGGACCCAAAAGTGATCGGGTATGGATAAAAATTGGGCTGGGTTGGGTGATCGGGTTGGAGGGTCGACTCGCACCGATGTACAACCCTTGACACATATATACTTAAATATAAGCAGATTTGGACAAGTTGGGTCGGGTTGGATCCAAAAGTGGTCGGGTATGGATAAAAATTAGGCTGGGTTGAGTGACCGAGTTGGAGGGTCGACCCGCACCTAGGGATGACAATGGGTAGGGTTTGGGTAGGGTACTATAGTATACGTCCCCATACCTGCGATTTAAAAAAATACCCATACCCGTACCCGTACCCTCTTGGGTATCAACTTTAATAACCGTACCGTTACCCTCTAGGTACTTAAGTACTCGTACCCATACCTGTTACCCACACTTTAACTAAAAAAAATCGATAAATAAATGATATTATTGTGATTAAATTTAAAAATTATTCAAATATCTTAAATCCAATAATAAAATATTATAAACCAAAATATTTTCTAACTCAAAACATTTCAAATGAACACTGGTTACAATGCATATTTAAATATCCATAATAATATTTTGTGAAGTTGCAAGTCATACGACAATATTATCTAGATCATTGACAAAGTTGCAAGTAAATTATAAGTCACGATTAATAAGATCTAATATTAGTTATAAAATCACAATTATTTACCTATTTATCATAATCAGATTCTAAAAAATTTCAAACTTTTATGTTTCAATTATAATATTGTATGGTCCAATGATATAATAGATGTAAACATAAAAAAAATTATTAAACTAAACACTAATATAATAAATAAATAAACAAATAAATACTGTATTTATATAAGTGCGGGTGCGAGGCGGGGTGGGTACTATAGTACCCGTCTCCGCACCCATACCCACTTAATTTTGCGGGTAATTATCCGTCCCCATGCCCATACCCATTATGCGGGTTTTTACCCTACCCATTGTGGGTTTTTTTTTGCGGGTACCTATTGGGTATGGGTCTAATTGCCATCCCTACCCGCACCGATGTACAACCCTTGACACATATATACTTATTAGAGCATCTCCAATGGTGAAATGGGTTCATTAAATATGGCCCACTGTGCCACATCATCTTAAAGCAACTCATTCATATTTTACTCCAATTTAAAATATAAATTAAATATTTCAATTAATTATTAACATTATTTTAAATTTAATTAAAAATAAAATTGCACTTACATTTTAACAACAATAATAAAAATTAAATGTAAATCATGACATAAATAATTAAAAATGGTAAAGTAAATTAATAAAAACCAATAACGATATAATTTGCTTTAAACATTAAAGTATTGTCCCTTCCCGAAGGAACCATGATGACAACTTGACACAACTCCAACAGTAAACTTGTCAAAAACTGAATTTTACTTAAAATTTATTTAGCAAATCATTTGATATGCTCTTATAGTCCCTAAAAGAACAAGCGTATCAACCATGATTTTATATAAGTTTAATTATTAAAGACCTAGTTAGCAATGATAACATATTTCACTTAAAATAACAACAATCTAAAATTAATAGTTTTTTTTAAACAAAATGAATATATTTGATATCAATAATTTAAATAAATTAAGTCAAACACATGATAAATTATCACACACAACAAACACACACAACAAACACACACATAACAGTAATTTATCATAATAGTATTATATTTATATATATATTAATAAGAAATTTGAAGTGTTACAATGGTGTCTAAACGTTCGACCAAGCTCTTACAGAAATATTTCATTAAATTAAATTAGTAGATAATGAAATAAATGACATAATATCTATATATATTTTTATTTCAGATTAATTATTAAAAATCTAATTGGATGTTTTAAACTGTTTAACGATTTTTATTGTATAGTTTTATATTTAAGATGTTATTAAGTTATTTTTTTTCAAACATTTAATTATATATTGTCAACTCTCTTTTCTATTTATTTATTTTTTTAATATGTTTTTTTGTCAATGTTCAATCATTAAGCCCACATATAACTAGATGTCACACTTCGCCACAATATTCCCTACTTTTTCTCTCTATTTGCTTCAAATAATTAATAATAAGTTATTTCTTACCCTTAAATTGGAAGCATATGTCTTCCTTAAATTTCCACACATCTTACCCAATACCTTAAGTCATCATGTAAAACTACTCAGTTACGTCATTGATCACTATTAATAATCGCCAACATTAGAAAGATAATTTACTTGCATTTCTTGACTCCGAGAATTGTTTCTCATTGCTTTTTTGTCTCTCCTTGCCTCTTTCTTCTCCTCGGCCTATAAAATTTCCCTTCTCTCTTGAGCACCCATGTGCGCTAGTTGCTTCATCTTTAAAATTCTCTAGTAATTTTTTTCTTATTTTTGAAATCTGTGGTGTGTGTTTGGTTGAAGGGGTTCGGAGGAGAAGAAATATTTTAAAATAAATGTGTTTTATTTAACTTATAAAAGGGGAATGGAGAGGAGAGACACGAAAAATCTCTCATAAAATGTTTTTTTGCTTTCCTTCCATTTTAGAAAATTTGAAGGGGAAGGAGATGAACTCATTATAACTAAAAAAACATTAAAAAATTTCTGCTCCACTAGAATCAAATACAAAATCATTAAAATTATTTATTTTGATTTTTATACTAATGATTTATTTTATTTTAGTCTATTATTTTTTAATATACATTTTATTTTTGAGTTCCAATTAAAATTTTTATTAATTATATGATTTATTTTTTTATTTCGAATTACTTACTAAACATTAATTTTTTCAATAAAATTATTTTAAATTTTTTTTTATTTCAACTGGATACTTTTTTATAATTTTTTTTATTTAAGTTCATTATTTTTTCAACATAATTTATTTATTTTCTAATTTCTATTCTAAAATAACATTTTATTATATCATTCTTTAATTTAGTGGTGGTTGTTTAAATTTTAAATGGAAAAAATATTTAAAATAATACGTCTACTTGTTTCTATCTATTAACATTTTATTTATTTATTATTTATTTTTGATTTTTAACATTTTTAATTAATTGCTTATTTTATTAAGAATTAATTTAGCTAGAAAATTATCTCACAACCTTTCTATATCTGTTCTTGAATTTATCCCTCTTTTACTCGTTTGTGTACCATTTGAATGCAAAACTGGATTTTTAGTTTTTAATTTTTACATTTGTGTGTTTTATGATGTTTAAGTGCGAAATCGATGATTGTATTGACGACAATGTTTACAACTGGTTGATTGAGGGATAGTTTGTTATAGAAGATTGTTTAAATACTCAACTATTCTTTATGCGTTGATTATCTCACACAATATGAATATATTTGTAAACGCTTATTAGGGGGAATCACATTTGATTGATATATTTGTTGGCTATTTATTGATTATTTGTTATAATTTCGTGCTTTCATTAGATAATGTTGAAAATAATGATGATTTTAATGGAAATTTATCGGAAATAATGATGACATTTATCAGAGTTAGTGTTATTGTGAATTGAAAAATAAAAAAGTCTCACATAGGAGGGATATCACACACTAGTAGGGTATATAAGGTGGATGTATGGTACTCGGGACGTGCCCCAAGGGGTACCCCAATTTTGTGAAGGAGGGAGAACACAAGTAAAATTGACCACCACACGTGCCGCTGTCCGACCCGACCCGACCTGGGCCTTGGCTACGTGGTGTATTATTTTTTAGCATATGAAATTATTTATTTATTTAATTAAATGAATGCTTGCGTTTTCTTTTTTTAATTGATACGTTAATTACGTAAATGCCCTCAACCGAGTCAACATTCAACATCTGATCCAGTCAGTTCCTTGCCCTCCGATTTCGCACTTCAATTTTGTTGGTCAAAACCCTAATTACTGATCTCGCGTATCTGTTATTTCCTTTCGGTCAAAATAAGTAGTATGACGGGAATGTTCGTGGTTCAAACAGTACGTGGCATCACGTTGTGGTCAAATCTAACATCAGAGCACATGTTTAGTGAACTCATACTAATGATGCACCTTTATCTCTGATCCAGTTACGAAATTCTCTATAATACAGTGCTCTCCTCAGTTGAAAGACACACCAAAACTCTTCGTATCTGGGGTTTTTTTCTCTATTCTCCATTTTCTTATCACTTCTTTATTTCTTTGAATGGTCTTAATGCATATTACAACTGGTAGTCATTCGACTTCCATATTTGAGAGTGTAATTCTAAAAGGTTTTCCTACAGTGTAGTAGAAACCTGATCACATGATCTGAGTTATTTTATCTTGGGAATTCGTGGTTGTAGTCTGCTTGCACAATTTGGGCAGTGCCTTGAAACGTCTTAAAGAGAGCGACCTAGTGCGACTCAACCCAGTAATGTTGTCGATGGCATAAATTATTTTTTCAAAGTTTTTCGAAATTCAAAAATAACAATTTTAAGACGTTTCCATACTGCCATGTCTACTGACGAAATTACTGGGACATGATCACCTGCTTCTGACTACAACAAACCATTTCAGTTTGAGGGAAGCCACTTCAAACGATGGCAACAAAAGATGTTATTTTTTCTAACCACGAAAAAGCTTGCCAACGTTCTAAAGGATGAAATTCCTGTTGTTCCAGAAAAAGATGACCAAACAGAAAAGGATAAGAAAGCTTTTGAATTAACCTAATGGGAAAATAATGATTACTTATGTAAGAATTATATTCTCAATGGACTTGCTGATGATCTGTATGATTACTACAGTTCCAAAAACAAAACTGCTAAACAGATTTGGGATGCTCTTAAGAAGAAATATCATACTGAGGAAGCTAGAGTCAAAAAAGTATGTTGTTAGCCGCTACCTCAAATATCAAATGACAGATGAAAAATCAGTGGAAGCTCAATATCATGAAATCCATAAAATTGCTCACGAGATTATCTCTGAAGGTATGTCCTTTAGATGAACAATTTCAATTGCCTGTTATTATTAACAAACGCCCCTGCTTGGAAAGATTTTAAAAATTCTCTCAAGCATAAAATGAAAGAATTCTCCTAGAAAGTTTGAACCCGACTAGAATTGAGGAGGAATCCCCGAAAGCAAGACCATAAAGATGAATTTCTTCTTGTGGCAAAATACAAGAGAAGAAAATTCATTGGAGCTGTTCTAAGCCAAACGACAAACAACTAAAGAATTAGAATCGCACTTTAAAAACCAACAACAAGAATGGGAAACCCTCCAAAGGTCCCCAATTATAAGGGCAGCAACCATCCTGGAAAATGGCCTCGCTCACCTTTTTCCTTCTGTTTTTATTGTGGGAAAAAGGTCATATGGCAACAAGTTAGAAGCAAGCATGGCCCTTCTAATCATGCTACCTGACGAAGAATCAATCATGCTATGGTAATTGAAATCAACCTTGTTGGTGGATCAGATGGATGGTGATAGATATGGCGCCTCAGCCATTCTGTTATGATCGTGCTATGGTTTAAAACATACACTGTTGCTAAAGATAAGAATGTTGTTGGGAGATTCCCACACCATAATGTTGCATGTATTGGAGATGTGGAACTAATATTCACATATGGAAATACCTTAATTCTGATGGATGCCATGCACACTCCAGAAATAAGGAAGAATTTGGTTTCTGGGTTTCTTCCTTCAATAAGGCAGGGTTAACTCAGTCTATAGGGGCAATTTTGTACACCATTTCTAAAAATGGTATTTTTGTTGGGAAATGGTACACCACTGATGATGTTTAAATTAAATTTGAATTCAATAAGATGTCTCCTTCTGCTTACATGTGTGTGATTTTAATATTTGGCATGATAGCTATGTCATATGAACAACCGTAATTCAAACTTAAGTAACCTAGGTTTAATTCCAAGTTATCTTTAAAGGATTTGGAAAAATGTGATTTTTCCAGTCAAGCTAAAATAACTAAGAGTTAACATAAAACAGTAGTTAGAGAATCTAAACCTTTAGACTTAATACACTCTGATATATGTGAACTAGATGGGACGTTAACCATAAATGGAAAACGTTATTTCATCACTTTTATTGACGATTTCTCTGATTACACTGTTGTATATCTAATGAAAAATAAAAGTGAAGCGCTTGACATGTTTAAGATCTTTGTAACTGAAATTGAAAATCAATTTAGTAAAAAGATTAAGAGGTTTCGTAGTGATAGAGGAACAAATTATGATTCTAGTTTATTCAATGAGTTTTATAAAACCCAAGGAATTATACATGAAACTACTGCACCATATTCACCTGAAATGAATGGTAAAGCTGAAAGAAAGAATATAACTCTTACTGAACTAGTTGTTGCTATTATGCTTAACTCTGGTGCTGCATCTCACTGGTGTGGCAAAATTATTTTGACTGTTTGCTATGTTTTGAATAGAGTACCTAAATCTAAAAACAAAACATCTCCTTATGAGATAATGAAGAAAAGACAACATAACTTGTCTTATCTTCGAACATGGGGTTGTCTGGCTTATGTCAAAATCCCCGATCCCAAGCGAATTAAACTCCCTAGTAGAGCCTATGAATGTGTATTCATTGTGTATGTAATAAACATTAAAGCATATAGGTTTTATGACCTAAATGCAAAAGTAATCATAGAATCAAATGATGTTGACTTCTACGAAAATAAATTCCCTTTCAAATCAAGAAATAGTGGGGGCAGCGAACCTAGTCAATTTCCTGTGACAAGAAGCACTGAAAGCAACAACCAAGACGAAATAGAAACTCGAAGAAGTAAGAGAGTTAGAGTTGCTAAAGTTTATGGGCCCAAATATATGGCCTATAACTTAGAAGAGGATCCTGCAAATCTAAAAGAAGCTTTGTCATCATTAGATGCAAATTTATGGCAAGAAAGCTATAAACGATGAAATGGATTCTCTAGAGTCTATAACAAGACCTGGGAATTATAGACTTGCTCCCGGTTTGCAAACCAATAGGTTGCAAATGGATCTAGAAAAAGAAACTAAAACCCTGATGGAACTGTTGATAAATACAAGGCATGCTTGTAGCCCAAAGGTTTTAGATAAAGAGAAAATATAGATTTCTTCGACACTTTTTCAGAATTACTAGAATAACATCCATTAGGGTGCTCATATCACTTGTGGCTATAAAAACCCGGTGATACCACCAGATGGATTAAAACAACTTTTTTAAATGGTGACCTGGAAGAAGAAATTCATATGGAACAATCTGAGGGTTTGTAATTCATGGACAAGAAGACAAGGTTTGTAAGTTAGATAAGTCTCTGTATTGGTCTTAAAGAAGAACTCCTAAGCATGTCATGGAAAATTTGAAAACTTGATTATATCGAATGAGTTGTAAAGTGAATGAAGTGACAATGTATTATTACAAATTTGAAAATGGCATTTGTACTATCACATGTCTCTATGTAGACGATTACTCATATTTGGTACAACATTCATGCTGTAAATAATGTGAAATCTATGTTGGTAATACTTTGATATGAAAGACCTCGAGAAGCAAATGTATCTTGGAATCAAGATTACTAGGTCAGAAAAGGAATTTTTTTGGATTAATTCTCACATGTTGAAAGGTCCTAAGAAATATATTACTTGACTGTATACCTTCTTGCACACCCATATGATCCAAGTGTGAAACTGTAAGAAACACTGGTGAAGGTGTTAGATAAACTGAATATGCGAGCACATTGGCAGCCTCAGGTAGGCCACTGATTGTACTAGACTCGACATCGCCCTACATCGTGGGATTGTTGTCAGGTTACTAGTAACCTAGTATGGAGCATTGGCACACTATTGAAAAGAGTCATAGATACCTTAAAAGGACATGAGTCTCAATTAATTATCGAAAGGTTTTGCTTACCGTACTTCAAGGATACAACGATGTGATTGGAACACCACTTTACAGATGACTCCAAAGCACCAGTGGTTGAGATGCTTGCTAGTAGAGATCCCTTTGTGGAAAAAAACCTCTACCAGCTGTGTTGATCCACTGCGATAGTACCACGGCTAATTTCAAAAATGAGAATTGTTATTCAACGGTAAGAGACGAAAAATACATTGTAAGCACAAACACCGTTAGAGATTATTTCTAAAGAGCTATTATAGTGGTCATTACGCACTGATAATAATTAAGCTATCCTTGATGAAAAGGAAAAATAAAATTAGCTAAGAGAAAGTCCTAAATACACCAAAAGGATTGGACTATTGGCTATAACAAATGAGTCACTATGATGGTAATTCCACTAAAAACTGGAGATCTCAAGAATTAGGTTCAATGGGTAATACAAGTCATATGATAAGAAATTGACATGCTAAATTACATATGAAAGAAGCATGATTCCTGAAGCGATAAAAAGGATGAGATAATAGAAACTCTCTTAATGAGATCTATACTCTATGTGAAGTGGAGTACTAGTACATGAGTACTCTTGATAGACTCACCTATGTGAATATGAGAGTGGGGCCGCTTCCTGATTCGGAGCAGAATTCCTAGGCATTCTCTATACTGGAATAATGTGCATGACCATAATGCATGGCTTTGAGAATAACCCAAATGAAAGGTTGTTGTTGTGGGTTTGATGTCTAAGATAGAGTTCAAGACACGAGTCCACTCTTGTTGAATCTGAATCTTACTTGTTATGCAAAGGTTCTAAGTCAAGAGACACCTTTCTTTATGCACAATCTTATAGAACGTTGATGCTATCTTCAAAAACCTTTTGTTTAAATTTAAGTGGGGGATTGTTGGAAACAATGATGACCTTTAATGGAAATTTTTTGGAAATAATGATGACATTTATGAGAGCTATGGTTGTTGTTATTGAAAAATATGGAATCCCACATAGGAGGGATATCACACACTAGTAGGGTATATAAGGTAGAGGTATGGTACTTGGGGTGTGCCCCAAGGGGTACCCAATTTTGTGAAGGAGGGAGAACGCAAGCAAAATTGACCACTAGACACGGGCGCTGCCGCCGCTGTTCGTCCGATCGGCTCAGCTCTTCTGGGCCCGTGCCTGGGCTTTGGCTTTGGCTACGTGGTGTATTATTTTTTAGCATATGAAAATTATTTATTTATTTAATTAAATGAATCTTGCGTTTCTTTTTTAATTAGATACGTTAATTACGTAACTATCCTCCACGAGTCAACATTCAACATCTGATCCAGAGTTCATTCCTGCCCCTCGATTTCGCTGCTTCAGTTTTGTTGTCAAAACCTAATTACTGAATCTCGTGTATCTGTATTGCCCAGTTCAAAAACCTAAGTCAAGTTTTGAGGGCATGTTTTGTGGTCAAACATAAGTGACAACGTTTGGTAGTCAACAAATCGTGGCACACGTTTCTGTGGTCGATCACATATCAAGCACCACATTAGTGATCATACCTAATGGATCACACATTTATCTCTGATCCAGTGCTCTCCTCTATTTGAAAGACACACCAAAAGCTCTCTGTATATGGGCTTTTCTCTATTCTCCCATTTTCTTACTCACTATTTTATTTCTTTTGAATGGTCTTAGTCCATATTACGACTAGTAGTCTCCGACGCCATATTTGAGGGTGTTAATTTCTAGAACTGTTTTCTATAGTGCAGTAGACAAGTCCCGATACAGTAATCTGGACTGTTTTATCATGGGACTTCGCTTGTTGATAGTCTGTCTTGCACAATTGGGCAGTGCCTCGAAACGTCTAATAGAGAGCGACTAGTACGCGACTCAACCCAGAATATTGGTTGGTGGCATAAATTATTTTTAAATTTTTCGAAATTCAAAAATAACAGAAAGGATAGATAAGCACATATATTGTACGGGTAGTGAGAGATCTCTGCACATTGTGAGGAGAATAGTAAATCAACTTCTATAATATGATGTGACCAAACCCAATATTTTAAATATTTTGTTATAACAATATTACAATTGACTAAGTTTAAATTTCATAAATATATTTATAAAATAATCTTACGAATTTACACTTATATTCTATAACGTACATGAAATAACTTTTTCAAAATATTTAATTCTATGTTTTTTTGGGTAATATTTTGAACTTAATAAAAATTAGAGTATTAAACACACCTTATAAAAATTCAAAAACTAATAATTAATGTTGATATTTTTGAAGGTCAATAAATCCAAACCAATTATTTTAATCTATAAATTCAAAAACTAATAATTAATGTTGATATTTCTGAAGGTCAATAAATCCAAACCAATTATTTTAATCTATGGTTGATTGTATTTCAGTTAAAGAGAGCCTTTTGGCTCAAAAGTCTAGAATTAAATGACCATGTTAATTCAAATAGAAGGGTGTACTCAGATCGAAGCTTTCAATGCGGGAAATTTGTGGTTGAAGGAGGTAAATGACGTGAAATATGAGGTTAAAAGTCATTTGCATGAGGCGTTTCGGGAGGAGGATTATAATAGGCCGACGCTGGAAGATATTTATTGTAATCAGCTATCTAATCTTGATAACGAGAGCATATGTGTTGTGTTCACCTTAAAAGGAAGTAAAACAGAAAAGTCTAAGCCCGAAAGGTTTTAACTTGAATTTCTTTAAAACATGTTGGGATGTTGTTAAAGAAGATCTTTTAGCTTACACGATTGTGATTGTGTTCATTGATGATATCTTCGTTTATTCCAAGAGTAAAGAAGAACACGAGCAACATTTGAGGTTAGTTTTATAAACTTTAAGAGATAAGAAACTATATGTCAAATTCTCTAAATGTGAGTTTTGGCTGGACAGTGTGGCACTAGTAGGTCATGTTGTGTCTAAGAATGGAATAAGTGTTGATCCAAGTAAGGTGGAAGCAATGCATAATTGGCTCATACCCACCACAATAGGAGATTTAGAGTTTCCTTGGTTTAGCTGGTTATTATCGACG
This sequence comes from Cicer reticulatum, assembly GCA_002896235.1. NCBI lineage: Eukaryota > Viridiplantae > Streptophyta > Magnoliopsida > Fabales > Fabaceae > Cicer > Cicer reticulatum. The sequence continues at coordinate 12,985 of PGWS01002313.1, forward strand.
TTATGTGAATGATTTCTCTAAAATCACATCTTTGTTGACTAGGTTGACCTAGAAAAATGTTGAGTTTCGATGGACTGATGCATATGAGGGGAGCTTTCAAAAATTAAAGGAGTGTTTGACATCACCTATTTTGAGATTACCCCTAGGTGGTGAAAGTTATGCAGTTTATTGTGATATTTCTAGAGTTGTCTCAGTTGTGTCCTTATGTAACAAGGTAAGGTTATTGCCTATGCATTTAGACTCAAGAGACATGAGGTAAACTATCCCACGCTTGATTTTGAAATGGGTTTAGTGATCTTCGCTCTTAAGATTTGGAGGCATTATCTATATGGTGAAACTTGTGAGATTTATACCGATCATAAAAATCTTAAGTGTTGGAACCAAGTTGATTTGAAGAAATATGCTCCTCACTTGTTTTGATGATAACAAAATCGTTTGTGGGAACAATTTAATGCTCTAACATTTTGATTAAGTGCGTGTAACACCCCGATTTTTGACAGCGCGAGTGTATTTTTTTTTAAAACAAAACAAAGAAATAAAACAAATAAATACTTTTGGATAAATATTTTAGTCGTAACATAACGACAAAGTCAATAAATATTTACAAGCAGAAGAATAATTTTTGAAATAAAAATCCAAAGTGTTCGAACATCAAAATACACCGGGGCTATGAGGCTTATCAGACATAGCTCATACCCCTGGGGTATTCTCGGCAGACCTGTACAAAAGCACTGCCCCAAGAATTTTAACTCCCCCTTCACGTCACATCAAAAAGTAGTACATGTACCAATCAAAATAAAAGTCATCAATTAGTTTAAGCATAGATACAATCTTCCAAAATGAAATAAATACAATTACAAAAGAAACTCATCTAGTCCTTATACAACCACCTAATCTGATCATGCTACAAAACTACACAACCCGGGTGATCTCCACGCTCCCGGCTGATCCTCCTGACACAACTTTCGTCAGCGTATGACTAACTACTTTTCCATCTCCAGCGGTACTAACCGAGGATGATCTGGTTCTTATCTGAGGGCAAGCCCAGATTTTCCACAATATTGTAAAGGTCACAACCGTAAATTAACAATATCACATAGCAATTCTTATATTTTCAAATGCTAAAAAGACACCTTCGTCTTAAGGATATCCTCGAAAGGTTTTTCCATATGTCCCAAAATGGCATAACCATGTTGAAAAATGAAGTTTGGACCAACCTGCATTGTCGTAGCCGAAATACAATTGAGAAAATGGCAGAAATTTTCCCAATTCTTAAATGGTCTGAATCAACAACACTTCAAACATTAATATTATCAATTATGACACATAATAAGCACCAAATTAAATCTCACACAATTCAACCCAATCACACATCGAATATTCATTAATCAATTTGAACACATAATACATCAAACTTTAATCAACCCAACTCAACACCTCAAAGTAATTACGACAAATCACAACAACAACCGAATATGTATATACAATTATCAAAGTATAACAAACATGACTCGCATGCCAAGCACCCTAATGCAATGCGTATATGCCAAAATTCATCATTTCGGAATTCCAAACCAAAACCCTCCTCGAGGGGCATAAATCATAATTGTACAACCTCTCACAAACTAGTACTAATTACCGAGGTGCAATCTCTCACGGATCAGCACAATTTACTAGCGTGCAGTCTCTCACAGACCAGCACGACATACAAGAGTGCAGTCGCTCACAGACCAACACAATTTACTAGCGTGCAGTCTCTCACAGACCAGCACGATTTTCTAGAGTGCAATCACTCACAGATCAGCACATTCTAGAATGCAATCTCTCAAAGATCAGCACGACACGACAATCCCCGCAAGGATAAGATAAACCAACAATTCACATGGCATCATCCTGTGGCCCATCATGGTCACCACTATCACCATGGCCCCATCGCGGTCACCATGTACTATGAAATGCATGAGCATACTCTAACTCTTTTCACCATAATCATTAAGTAAATGCAGCTATTAAAAGATTCCCCATTTTTAATACTCATTTAACACTAATGATTTTTCAAACACAACACAGAGCATACTCAAACATATTTATTCACACCAATTAAAATTTCCACAACCACACATAAATCACAACTCCAAATTCCATTCACACCTAAATTGAATTAAATTCATTTTCCACCAAGTCACACATAAATTTCTTCTCAAAAATTCATAATATTAATTATGAACACATCAATTTCACCAAACATGAATCACCAAATTTCCAAACATTAATCACCCATATTCAATCTCCAAAATTTTCAACCATAAATCACCACAACAACATTAATATATCAGAGTTCTCCCCACCGCTAACTCGGTGCCAACGGTCTCGATTGATTTTTGAGACTCAAGGAGCTAACTACATAAACATAAATATTTATAACAATTTGTTCACAATAAAATTAATTCACACACAACAAAATTCTTAAAATTAAATCTTTCTCACACACCAAACTTTTAAAACCAAATAATCTATATTATTTACTTAAAACTAAATTTAACAAATATTGTCCAAATTTCAGATACACACACTCGACTATTAAAGCACCGAAATTTCTGAGTTAATGAAATACTCTAAACTTTTTTTTTCTTTTTAAACTCAATCACAGAGTAATTAAAAGAGTAATATTTTAAACTCTAACCATTTTTAATTTCAATCTATCTTTTTGCTCAAACTCTTTAACTTAGTTAAAATTTGAACTTTTTCACAACTTTAACAATGCTAATTTTTTTTGTAAAATTTCAATTTCAGATCAAATTCATTTATTTGAAAATAACTCATTACGTAACTCAAACTCATCAAATTTAATTAATTCAATATCCACAAAACCCACACCTAAATCACATCTCAAAGATTCATAATAATAATTATGAACATATAAATCAAACCAAATATGGATCACCACAAACCACACCTCAAAACACACCAAAAACAAATCCCACATAAACAAATTAAATTCATTTTCAACAAATTTACAC
>PGWS01002315.1:0-10060 GCA_002896235.1 Cicer reticulatum
TTCCTTTATATGTACTAGTGTCATGTGCCCGTCTGTGCGCCTTTTTATTACGCAAAATAGACAGTGTGAAAAATTTGTTATAAAAATGGTAAAAAAAAAAAATTAGACAAGAAGTAATAGAATTATAGAATGAAAATATAAAATCACATTGTTAGGGAAAGTTTTTTTTTTTTTTTTTTATAGAAGGTAGTTAATATATGATTTTTTTTTAACCACTAAAAGAATATTTTGAATAAAATAAAACTACCGTTAAATATGTTTATTACATTAAGTAATGTCATATATTAGCATGCAAACCTAAAATGTGTTTATATGTCCACTTTTATTGTTAAAAATAATAGTAGTAGTTAAAAAAATTTATATGATTTTTAAAAGAATCAAGCTAATTGAATAATAAGAAAGTATAAAATGGTAGGTAAATAATTAAAATGAAGAATAAAATTGGAAGAAAAAAATACACCAAACGTTAGTATTAATTTATATAAAGATATAAATATTTTCTAGTAAATGCAACTTAGATGGTAAAAAATTGTAAAGACATTTAATTTTGTGGGGACCCATGTTCAACCCACAATTAATATTTCATTTCTCTATATTTAGTGTGTGTGTAAGAGCTCTCTCACTACCTTAGAAATATTATAAAATTTAAGTACTAAACTAGAATTTTAATTGATTATTTTTGGTATTTTTAGTAATATTAATTTAGGATCAAAGGTTAGAATAGTAAGTGGTAGTGTTGACAAGTCCAAGGCAAAGAGAGCATGTCACCTTTATTTGAAAAGTACAAACCACGAGAAGGAAGGTTGAATTGTGTTTGATAAAGTGATAATTTTTTGTTAATTTGATTAAGGTTGGTTGGTTTTCATGAATTACTTAGATAAGAAGCAATTGAGTTCAAAGGCAACAAATATTAAAACATAAATAATTAGACACGTAGATTATCCTGGTTCACCACGTAACTTGACTACATTAAGTCTCCACATTCAAAAAGGCTTTAATCCACTAATTCAAATATCTTGAATTACAAACCACCTCACCCTCCAAGTCAGTCTTCCCAAACAGCCTAACAACTCCAAACTTTTGAGGAACACAAACACCTTAACTCTATCACCCTTGACATTTTTCTTATTATAAAGGATCCATTTTATTACTGTTGTTAATTTTAAATATTATTTCAATCAATTCCGAAACTTTTTGTTTAATTTTTGTAATTAAATATAATTCGATAGTAAAACGCGATTATTGAGTTCGACATTCAGTACTACCGTTTTATTATTACTTGCAACGATTCAGTACACTTGTTGAAACACTAACAAGTTTTTGGCGCCGTTGTTGATGATTGTCATCTAACTATTGAGTTATAATTTAGCTACTTAATTGAAATTTTTTGCTTTGCAATAAAATTTGTGTTTTTATTTTGAAAAAAAAAAAACTGTTTTTCTTTTATTTTCTATTTTTATTTTTTCAGCTTGCTAATGTCGTGTGCTAGTGGTTTGTCTCTTCTTTGTTTGAGATAACGATTCGCTGTAGAGCATGGAAGATTGTAATGATGAATTCACTACAATTATATGAAGAGTGTGATACTTGTCTTATATCTGGTAATATGTTGCATAATTGGAGAGACAAATCTTGAGAGATACATTTTTTTAAAATATAACCATCAGATTGAGCCTCTTAGGTGTACTTTGTGGAGGAATACATACGAATGGAATTGTCTTGATTTCTATGTACCACAACTAGAAAATGAAGATTTGTTGGTCATAGAAGTTAGATGACGACGAGTGTTATATAAAAAGGATCAATTGGGAACAAATCTACCTCCCTACAATTCTATCCAAGAATCAGATGACACAAACTTTCACATCAAAGAATTTTTGTTGAATTCATGAAGAATAACATGGTTTCAATTGAACGATTCGAAAGTCCAATGTGAGAGGTTATTTGAGCAAGTGGTTAAGTTAGAGAAGATGGAGGAGAAGTTGAAGATTGAAGATGACTTCAATTGTTTGTGGTAGAAGAAGATAAGCATGAGGAAAACAACGAACGAGAAATAAAAAAGAAGAGATAATGAAGTTCAAGTTCAATATTTCCTTGTTCGTCAATGTCCAATTGTAAAGGACATGGAAGCAACATCATTTATCTCTCAAGTTCATGGAATTTCTAACGAAACAAAAATAAGAAGAAGGACGATGTGTTCTTTCCTGTCATATATGCCACCTTGACAATAGTTGAGGCCTCAAGCTAATGACTTTTAAAGAAGCGCTTCGTGGAGCAACCCATAAGTAGAGGTACTTTTATTTTTGCAATATTATTTTGTTAATTGAATTTGTTTCTTTTTAATTGTACTGAAACTTCACTATGATGAAAAATTGTTAATAACTTGAAGCTAATCTTAAACTATATGTTTTAAGATTTTTGAAATAAACTCTATTTCTTCGATCATATCATTGTTAATTTGATGAGTTTCAATAATGCATGCATTATTGATTATCTTTGGTTGTCGAAGTCTCACTTGCCATTTTTTAAAAAAATACAAAAAATAACTTTGTAGTGGCATGTTTGAAACTATTTTGATAGTTCATACTTTCTCTTATTATCCTATTTGTGAGACTTTGGGCCTAAACACTTTATTATTTGTTGTGTATTATCCAAACATGTATTATCCCTTCAGAATTGCACTAATTATGACTTTCATCACTTTTAAATTTAAGCTACACTGAGGCAATTTTGTTTGACCATTTGAACCTTTCTAATATCATATGCAAACTTTATCATTGCTAGCGCCCTTTGAGCCTGCCCTTTATTTCAGTTACTAGCTACATTACAAATCAAAGATTTGACTTTAATTTAATCACCTTACTTGGAGTTAGGTAGAAAACAATTCTCGTCTTGATAAAGTTTAACTTTGGGGTTGCTCATAGGATAACAACCATTTATGTTTTGGGTGGTGATTCTCACAAAAAGAAAAAATAAAGAAAAAAAAATTGTTTTAGTAAATTGATAAATAACATCTTCTAGTTATTTGTACAATGATTAAAATGTCCACCATAAAATGTGGAGAGAAAAAAAAAAGGGAGAATAATATGAAAATGTTATGTCTTAACTCCAAGTAGTAAACCTATTATCCCAAAATGTCCTACCTTAACCTAAGCTCATTACAATCTGAAGTCCTCCAAAAGTGTATGTGTTTGTTGCATTGTGATGACTAACTATATTTTTTTTCACACACGCCTATTGGTAGCGTGATGCATGGTTCTAGGATTTGAAATGATAAATTCTAACCTTTCTAATAAACACTTGTTGAGAGAAATTTTGGTGAGATTGTGTGAAGAGAGAATGTGAACATTGATGAATGAAATGCTAAAGTGGATGTACAAATTGTGTTGTTTTTTTTATCAGGAAAACCATAGAGCATGAAAAATGAATATTTGTAGTGCCTGAAAAATTTGACATGAGAATTGAGTTTGATTTGATTTGAAGAAATTGAGTTTAAGTTTGCTTTTAACTGTACCAAATTCTGAAATTAATTGTTACTTGGGACAAGCATAGATTAAGTTTGAGTTGTGACGACTCTTCCTTTCATATGCATATTTTTCATTGATTTTAGTCTTAATTTATCTTTAATCATTAGTTAATTTAAGGAGTTATTGATATATTTTGTTAATTTTAGTTCTTTATTTAATGAAAGTTTATGTTCTTATTTCTTGATTAAGTAGAAATTTTTCGTTGTTTCGCGTGTTGTTACTTTGTTTTAAGTGGAGTGCTGAATTTTGGTGAGAAATCAACATGACCCTAATGTGGAGTATTACATCCATATTTGGAGTTGTTATATTTCAATTTAGAGTCACACAAAGTGCAAATAAAATTTTAAGATCCATATCTCACTTTCATGAAGACACCGAAACCCAATTCAGCACTCAAAAGAGGAGAAACATGTAGAAAACGTCAACATAAGAAGATGTGCGTTAAAGCGCAATAGATGCGCGCTTGAGGCGCGTGGCATGCCGCTGAATGTTTAAAAATGCATTTTTTTCTTCTTCACTTTTTATGAATTTTTTTACTATTGGGAAGTTGGAGGCTTGTGCCCTAGAAATAGAAACTCAAAGACGACCGTTTCTAACACCATTTGAGCAGTTTTATCAAGAATCATTCATGAATCTTTCTTGTAATTATTCTTCTAATCTCTATCTTTCTATTATGTCATGAGTAACTAAACCCTATTTGTTAAGGATGAGTTAACAAGATGAAACCCTTATTTTTTTCTGATTTGATTTCTAGTTATATAAATGAGTTTATTGAATATTTTTCTCATTTTTGTGCTTAATGCTTTTTATTGCTTGATCAACATTAAAATGTTCTACGATTCGTATTTTGAAACGGAATTGGACTTTACGAATGCTTCAGATGAGAAATTCATGAATTTGTAGTCTAGGAATAGATACATGTCATGAAACCAATTAGATTAGTTGTAGAGGAAATAGTTTAAAAAGAGAATTCATGTACAGTAATGCTTAATTCTAATCTTAAATCCACTAAGGAATTAGGGGTTACTTTGAAATTAAATGTTTTATCACTAAGACATTAGGGCAAGAATAATAAAGAGAATTCGGTAATAATTCAATAAAAGAATTCAATAACTATGATCAAATTAGACACCAAGGTTAGATTCGAAGTGAAATTCATCCCTGACATTTTTCTTATTATAAGGATAAATTTTACTACTGTTATAATTTCAAATTTAATCAATTTAGAAACTTTTTGTTTAATTTTAGTAATTAAATATAATTCCATAGTAAAACCCCAGTCCTTGAGTTTGACACTCGGTACTACCATTTTATTATTACTTGCAATGATTCAGTATGCTTGTTGAAACGCTATCAGAACCATCTTAGTGAATTATATTAGAGCAATTGAAACATACACAACACATCCAAAAAATATCTTAGATGGAGAATATTAGGCTATCAACCCATAATTGATTGTAAATTAAGGGGAGAATTATAATAACTTTTTAGTTGATGTGAATCAATATCTCAATATACTGATTACATGTTCCAAAAGTAGATTTTAGAAGTTATGACCTCATATGTATCGATCACACAATTAACTTTAGATGTTTAAAGAATAGATCTTCGAGTCCATTTTATGTATGTACATAGCTCATGATGTTCATAATATCAAAACAAATATATTCTCTACTTTCCAAATTCTTTGTACTATTTAGTTTATGATCGGTGTATTGATCCGCATGATCGTTTCATTGATTCTCCAATACAACCTCATATACATGTTAAAAATGTGAGAGACTTATTTCATCAAATTGTCAACTTCCTTTGGAACTAATAACACAAAAATAATTTGATTGAACAATAATATTTCATTGAAGAATAAATGTAAAATACATGTTTTTTGATGAAGACAAAGACCAAAGAAAGTGATCAAGTTAACAAGCTCAAAAGAAGTCAAACATCAAAGACAACTATGGTCAAATATGCTACAAGTTTTTATAATGTAAAGGTGCATGATGCAATCTAAATATTCGTATATTTCAAATGCACATGAGAACCTTTCATTTTTAGCATATCCATCAAAAGGATTTTCAAAGTGTCAAAATATATAAATAATGTTTGAAAATAATATTTTTGGCAAAATACAATGTTGTATTCGAATACAACATGTTTGTAGCCAAATACAGACAAGTCAGTAGCCAAATTCAAACATCTGTATTCGTATACAAGAATGTGTATTCAAATACAAGCTTCAAAATTCAAATAAAACTAAACATTAAAAGATGTGTATTCGACTACACACAAGTTGTAGTCGAATACAACTGGAAACAATGCAATTTTCAATTTGAAATGGTTTCGGATCATTGCATTTCTTCATCAAACCTCTTGGATCAATGGCCACAAAATCTGAAGAGAATGTTTATGGAGTATAAATACACCATAACTTCATATCAAACAAACCAATCCTTACAACAAAACCTTAAACAAACTTTTGAACAAACTTTCTAAAATATTTTGATTTTTTCAAAGGTTTCACTTTTATATTCAAGTCCAGATTTTACATTTTCATATCATTGAGAAAGTCTCTAGTGTACTTGAAATTATAATTGGATTGTTATCATTGTACATCAATTGTTATATCATATTGATCTAAGTAAAAAATCAATATTGCTAAACATTTCAGTGTTGTAAATTGAGGAAAGTGGTGTACTTTCTTCAACTGTTGTAAATTGAGTAAAGTGGTGTTCTTTCTTCAAGTTTTGTAAACTAAGATAGTGGTGTCTATCTTAGGGTGATTGTTAGGAGTTTGTAACAAAGGTCCTAGGGTGGAACTTGTACTTATTCTAACAATAGTGGAAAATCTCTCTTGTGGTGTGCAAGAGGACTGGATGTACCCTTGGTCATAAGAGGAACGAGGATAATATTTTTGTGTTCTTTATTTGTCTGCCATTTATCTTTTCCATACATTATCTTAAATCAGAAAAATCAAACCACTAAATCTCTAAAAACAAGAAAATTTCTAAACACCTAATTCACTCCCACTCTTAGGCGCACTTCTGTTCTTACAATTGGTATCAAAGCAGTTATGGTAATTTGATCCCGACCTATTAATGGCTTCCGCACAACCATTTTTTAGAGATGGTGGTAGTGCAATAAACCACCATGCTTCGTTGGTGAACACTATGACTTTTGGAAGATACGCATGCAAGCATATCTTGAGCACAAGGAGATGATATTTGGAATGCAGTAGAAAATGGTCCCTATGTTCCAAAAACAATCATTGACAATGAAGAAGATCAAAAATTAAAGCTTCATGGACAAATTGGTGACAAGAGGAAAGTGTTATTTTTTAAGAAGGCCAAAAATATGTTACAATCAGTAACTTGGAATCGATGAATTCTTTCGGTGTCACATTGCAAAACGGCTAAAGAAATCTGGACACACTTGAAGTAACACATGAAAGAACTATTGAGGTAAAACGTTCCAAACTCAACACATTATCTCAAGAATATGAATTATTTCGAATGCAACCTAGAGAATCTATTTCTGGACTTGCAGAAAAGATTTTCTCATCTGACCAACCACTTGACGGCGCTTTGGAAAAATATTCACTAATATGAATTGAACCTTAAAGTCTGAAATCATTAACAGGGCATGACAACCTAAAGTAACGGCAATTTCTGAAAAGAAAAAGCCTATCAAAGATGTCTCTTTCTGCACTTTTCGGAAAAACTTCAAGAACATGAAATTCAACTTGAAGGGCTAGAATAAAATGAAATTCAAGAAAACAAGCCAAAGAGCATTGCCTTAAAAGCGGAGTCAAAAGAGAAAATCGATTATGAGAATTCTGATGAAAGATGAGAACATCACCTCCCTTGTAAAGAAATTTGCTAAGTTCCTTCAAAATGAAAAAACTTATAAAATTGAAAGAAAAGAAAAACTTTCAGGGAGAAGGATGTTTCCACTTCGAATCAAAACTTCACTTGTTTTGAGTGTGCAAGCAAGGACACGTAAAAGAGAGTGCTCAAATATTTAAGAAAAGTGCTCACAAGAAGAAAGAATCCTAAAAGGCCTATATAGCATGGGAGGACATGAAGTCAGTTCATTCTTCGGAGTCGAAAAGTGACGAATGTGCAAATGTTGCATTGATGGCATCACCACCAATCCGACGAAGAAAAGAGGTTAGTAACAAAGGCTCCTTCTCATAATAAATGATACTATAGTGAATTATTTATTGAGTATAATGATGCTCAAAAGCAATTAAAGAATTACTTATGGAATGTAAAAATCTGTTCAAAATAGTGTCAACTCAAAAGAAACAAATTTCATCTCTAAAGAGAAAATTGACACTATGGAAAAGATTTTGAAAAAATTAAAACAGAATTTTACATGCGATAAGTGTGATTCTCTTTATTTCAAAAATGTCCAATTAAATAAAGTAATTAAAAGATATGAAAATGGACAAGTTGGATTGGAAAATGTCCTTAATATGCAAATATATTATAATAAAAAAAGTGATCATGGTTACTCAAAATTTGATAAACCAAGTATAAATAAAACCATCTTTGTTAAGGCAAGTGATCAATCCGACAAAGAAAAAGTTATAATTATGCAAAAAGATCATCATTATTATAAGAAGAATTTTATTCAAAGAAACCCTCATAATACATACATATACAAGTAAATCTACTCCTACATGCTTTTATTGTGGTCAAAATGGCCATACACATAATGCTTGTCAGTTTAACAAATTTGGTGTTCCAAATGGGCATTATGTGTGGGTCAAGAAAGGTACTAATACAAGGTATTGATTCTTTATAAGTCACTTCTCTTCAACATCTAAAATCTTCACTTGATATGTTGATAAAATTGATTTTTTAATGTTTATGTGTTCTGTAAATATGAAAAAGTGCTTTACATTTCGTCTTTTTAGTAAAAATTTCATTTAAAAACAAAATTTTAATATCGTAGCCGAATACACATTGTATGTATTCGAATACATGTTTCCAGAAAATCTGGTATTTGAATACAACAAGTGTGTAGTCTAATATATATGCCCGATTTTCCCTATATATGCTTAGTATTTGTTTTGTTGTTTTCCTTCTTTTTGATCATGTCAAAAGGGGGAGAAAATTGGTATGTCGTTGTTTGTTAAAAACTTTTGTAGGTTCTTCAAAATGTTTAAAACATGATGGCAATGACTCAAGCTCAAAGGGGAGTAAGCAATGTATTACGGGGGAGAAAAGATTAAAAACGATCAAACACTTTTAAGTCTCAACAATAGCAAGGTTTTGTCATTATCAAAAAGGGGAGAATGTAAAATACATGTTTTTATGAAGACAAAGACCAAGGAAAGTGATCAAGTTGCAAGCTCAAAAAGAAGTCAAACATCAAAGACAATATGGTCAAATATGCTACAAGTTTTATAATGTACCTTTAATGTAAAGGTACATAAGCAATCTAATATTCGTATATTTCAAATGCACATGAGAACCTTATATTTTAGCATATGCATCAAAAGAATTTTCAAAGTGTCAAAATATATAAATAATGTTTGAAAATAATATTTTTGGCAAAATACAATGTTGTATTCGAATACAACATGTTGTAGCCGAATACAGACAAGTCAGTAGCCAAATTCAAACATTTGTATTCGAATACAAGAATGTGTATTCGAATACAAGCTTCAAAATTCAAATAAAACTAAACGTTAAAAGGATGCGTATTCGACTACACACAAGTTGTAGTCGAATACAACTGGAAACAATGCAATTTTTTCAATTCTGAAATGGTTCCGGTTCATTGCATTTCTTTCATCAAACCTCTTGGATCAATGGCCACAAATCTGAAGAGATGTTTATGGAGTATAAATACACCATAACTTCATATCAAACATAACCAATCCTACAACAAAACCTTAAACAAACTTGAACAAACTTTTCTAAAATGTTTGATTTTTTCAAAGTTTCACTTTTTATATTTCAGTACAGATTTTACATTTTCATATCATTGAGAAAAGTTCTCTAGTGTACTTGAAATTATAGTGGATTGTTATCATTGTACATCAACTGTTATATCATATTGATCTAAGTCAAAATCAATATTGCTAAACCATTCAAGTGTTGTAAATTGAAGAAAGTAGTGTACTTTCTTCAGTAGTTGTAAATTGAGGAAAGTGGTGTTTCTTTCTTCAAGTTTTGTAACTAAGATAGTGGTGTGCTATCTTAGGGTGATTGTTAGCAGAGTTTGTAACAAAGGTCTAGGGTGAGACTTGTACTTATTCTAACAATAGTGAAAAATCTTTGTGGTGTGCAAGATGACTGGATGTACCCTTGGTCATAAGGGGGAACCAGGATAATATCTTATTGTGTTCTTTATTTTTCTGTCATTTATCTTTTCCATACATTATCTAAATCTGAAAAATCAAACACTAAATCTCTAAACAAGAAAATTCTAAACACCTCATAATTCATCCACTCTATGCATATATATAATGAGAACACAAAAACTTCCTTCAATAGTTCATATCTATATATTTTATTTACATAACT
>PGWS01002320.1:0-10101 GCA_002896235.1 Cicer reticulatum
TTTTGAAAGAAATAAAACCAATAATTATCAAAACTAATTTCTTTTATACTTTTTTTAATACAATTTCATTACTAAAATATTGTAAATATTTCAAAACTATTATTTTATAAAACAAATTAATTAAAGTAATTAATCATTTAAAATACACTAATAACCAAAACTCTCATATTCAAAATAATAACTACAATCATAACTATACTATTTTACAAAGTAATCACATAAAATACTACTATCTTTATAGAATAATCAAAACGATAGAATAAATAAATATCACATCAACAATTTAATATTAATTACTAAATGACAATAAATATGCATAAAATCACGATGCCATAGAAAATATATAAAAATAAAGAAAGTGAATATCAATATTACTAATATCTCATAATAATTATTTATAACATAAATAATTATAATAAGATATATTTATTAATAGTTAAATATAATTAAGTGAATTTTAACATTAGTCAAACGCATGAGAAACTATTACATTAATTACGAATGTACACGTAGACGAAAAATTGCCTAAAATCTTATCTTTAAAATATTACACTAAAATAGTATTATTGTTAGAAAAATATATAAAATATAAAAGTATAATATTTGTATTTCAGATTACTCATTTATTCAAATATATATAAAATAAGCCAATCATAGAAAAGAAACGTACAAAGAAAATTATTTATAAAATATGAACAGATATATTCTAAATAATATAAACACAAAATGATTATAATTACAATAATAAATTAATTATAAATTATTATTATTAAATATTATATTATTATTATTATTAAATAATTATTTTTATAATTTATTATTATATTATTATATTATTATTATTATTATTTATTGATATATTACCTTATTACTTTTGTATATAGCTTAATCCATAAAACACATTTACAACTTTCTTTATTTATATTTTTGAAAGAAATAAAACCAATAATTATCAAAACTAATTTCTTTTATACTTTTTAATACAATTTCATTTCTAAATTATTGCAAATATTTCATAACTATTATTTTATAAAATAAATTAATAAAGTAATTAATCTTATAAAAATACACTAATAACCAAAACTCTCATATTCAAAATAATAACTACAATAACTACTACACTATGTTACAAAGTAATCATATAAAAATACTACTATCTTTATAGAATAGTCAAAATGATAGAATAAAAAATACCAAATCAACAATTTAATATTAATTACTAAATGACAATAAATATGCATAAAATCACCATGCCATAGAAAATATATAAAAATAAAGAAAGTGAATATTAATATTACTAGTATCTCATAATAATTATTTATAAAATAAATAATTAAAATAAGATATATTTATAAATAATTAAATATAATTAAGTGAATATTTAACATTAGTCAAACGAATGAGAAAATATCACCTTAATTACGAATGCACACGTAGACGAAAAATTGCCTAAAATCTTATTCTTTAAAATATTACACTAAAATACTATTGTTGTTAGAAAAATATATAAAATAAAAAATATAATATTTGTTTTTCATATTACTCATTTATTCAAATATGTAAAAAATTAGCATATCATAGAAAAGAAACGTACAAAGAAAATTAATCATAAAATTGATCAACATATATTCTAAAATAATTTGTAACACTCAATACCCTCAAGTACATTATTGATCAACATTTATAATGTAGTTTATTATAAAATTTGAGGTGTTACACGCAATACTTTTAAGTGCATTATTTATGAAGATAAACCAATGTGTAACACATTATCAATTATTTATTCCACGGATAGCAAGTACCTACGTTATCGTTCCTACATGGTCCTGTTTCAAATATAATCCAATTGCAAGTTTTACATGGATCTCCTGTCATGTATATGTCAAACCATTTAAATTCAGTGCTCCACTTGAAGGAACAAAAGAATAGTGTTTGGCCAAAAAAGGTATCTTTAAAAGAAAAACCAAACGACGTGTTAAACTTAAGAACATGAACTCCAAGATCATCATCACGAGATTTGCAATGCACTTCTAAGTCCGTACGAGATTTCAATCCGTTAACAATAGTCACATGATTTCCAAGAACATTGTGCATGAACAACAACGTCAATACACATATCAAAAGAAATTTTTGGATAAATAAAGACATTGCGCCTTCAATTAATCTTTTCTTTGAAAGTGAATAATCTTTAATATATGAAAATTCAAATAATTGATCAAAGAAAATCTTATATTTATAGAATAATTTTTGGAAAGGATACAAATATGTAAAAAAAATAAATTATTTAAGGTAACATTTTATGAGTATAAACAATTAATAACCATTTGTTAAAATAGTAAGTAAAAGTCATGCTATTTGAATCTTCCTATCAAGTGAATCAAATTAAGATATTCAAATATGTTGATAATAACTATTAACTAATCTAAAACTTATCCAAAGCCTAAGTAATCTTGTAAATAGGGGTGGGAATAGGCCAGGCCAGACCAGACTTTGAAAGACCTGAGTGATTGACTAATTGAATGATTACCGAATATGGAACAAATACCAAATATGGAACGGCTACCGAATATGAAATGACTACTGAGTGATTGCCTAATTGATAGAATTTAAAATAAGAAATATTATTAATAATATAATAATACAAAATAACATTTAATAAATAATAAAATATATATAAGCCGGTCTGTCAGGCACAATAGGCTTTTTTATAAGCCTGAGCTTGAGCTATTTACATAAATAAGCTTTAAAAATATCCTGAGCCTAGCCTTTTTATTAAATAGGCCAAACCATAAATAGGCCATGCCGTAGTCCCTTGTTGCACGACCTAGCCTATTCCCATCCCTATTTGTAAATACTGATATGGTTTGGTTATAAATCATATCTTGTGTTTGAATCATTATATAAATATAATTTTTTACATTAAATAAACTGTGATAAACTTATCTATTATTTTAACACAAACTAAAAATTAATTTTTTTTAACTGTAAAACATATATTGTTAAACATTATAAATATAATTAATATATATGATTTTTAATAGATAAATTTTTAACTAAATATTTAGTCAAACAAATTAATGACTAAATATATTTTTCCATTAATGGTATAAATATTTATTGAGTGAGGATATTCAACAAAGTAAAGTGAAAGAGAACTAATGTTTTATTAAATTGAATATTGTATTTTTTTAATTAGTCAAAACTTATCGAGAACAACTCGTCTCGTGATAGATTATTATTTTCAAATTTTAATTAGTCAAAATTTGTCTTATTTATGTTTTTTAATCTCATATGTGACATTTTGTCTGGTCTATATTAATTGATTTCATTTTTACGTTGACAATATTAAAAAAAAACTTAATTTTTACTAATTCATTATTGAAAAATTGTCTCGTGCTTGACGGTTATAATAAATTGTAATTAGTATATTATAATTATTTTTGCGAGACTACAAATTTTATAATCTAGTCATCCTCTGATCCGAAAATATAGATGTTGGTCCATTTTTGTCGAGGGGTACGAAAGTCGCCCGAAAAGTTCAAATGAAATCGAGGACCGTGAGACCATTATAGCATTCTTCTCCAGAATTTATAACTTTGTTTCAGGTTCCGCGCCAGATTTCATACACTAGCTATCGTCTAGTCCGAAAATACAGATGTTGGTCCATTATCGTCGATGGGTGCAAAAGTCACTCGAAAAGTCCAAATGAAAACGAGGACCGGGAGACCATTATAGAATTCTTGTTCTCAATTTATAAATGTTTTTTGGGTTCCACGTTAGATTTGAAACACTAGCCATCGTCTTGTTCGACAATACGGATTTTGGTCCATTTTTTTCAGGTGATACAAAAATCGCCCGGAAAGTCTAGAAGAAATTGAGGACCAGGAGACCCTTATAGCATTCTTCTCTTAAATTTGTAACTTTGTGTCGGGTTCTGGGTCAGATTTCATGGTTGCAATATCCTTTGATTCAGCAATGGCAGTTATCTTGGGCTGCCATTCTCTTGTTAAATACCTCATGATTTTTCCAATTTGCCGTTCATTTTCTACATGTTTTCGCAGGGCATGTAGATTGTTGGTGATGTGAGTAAACCTAGTATGTAGATCACTGATTGATTCATCTTTCTTCATGCTAAACAATTCGTATTCATGCATGAGTGTATTAACACGAGCTCTTTTCACGTCTGTGGTGCCTTCATGTGTTTCCTGAAGAATGTCCCACATTTCCTTTGCTGATTTACAGTTTGATACCCTGAAGAATTCTTCTGCACACAAAGCAGATGTTATAATATTCTTTGCTTTAGCATTATAACCTACTTTCCTTTTGTCATCCTCGGACCATTCGGATCTGGTTTAGGGATTAGTAAATCATCAGTTCCAGCAATTTTAGGTATATAGGGTCCATTTTCAACAGCATCTAGAATATCAATACCACTAGCTTCTAAAAATATTAGCATCCTATGTTTCCAATACATGTATGCGGTTCCATTAAAGGTAGGGGGCCTTGCAAGTGAAGCACCTTCTCCTAGAAATCCAACTGAGGCCATGAACTTTTATGAGAATTACTCTAAAAAAGGTAGGCTCTGATACCAATTGTTGGTATCTTTGGCCTCACTTTTATGAAAAAGGTTTAAAAACGTGTATGGCAGTCTTTTAAAAAATATTTCACAAGATTGATAATCAATTCAACAAAAGAACTCTTTTATTGAACTAATGATCAATCACGATCCCAAGGAGTTGATTCTAATCGAAGATTCACACTTACATGTATTGATCAATTACTAGTCTAGATTATGCAGTAATAGTTCTACAGATTAATCAAGATACATGCATGTCAAACAATATTAATCATACAATCATAAAATGCAAATAATAAAGAGTAAGGGTTAGAGAAGAATGCACCAAGGTTTATCCTGGTTCAGCTGTCACTATGACAGCCTACATCCAGTCCTGACAATCCAAGTGGATTTCAGCTTTTTCTTCAATAGAAAAAATTGAGACACTTTTACAGATTGTCCAGTTTCGTCGAAACCTATGTATCTAACTCATATCTCTTTCCTATTGCTTAACCCCTTGATCCTTGCAGTCACTCGTCAGACTCACACAAGATCAAGTACAACTCCTTCTTGATGATCCTTTCATCAACGAAGATCGCCACCAATTTCTAGCTAGATTTTGATCAACCCCTTGATCCTTGCAGTCACTCGTTAGACTCACACAAGATCAAGTACAGCTCCTTCTTGATGATGCCTCTCACCCAAGAAGATCGCCATCAGTTTTTCCCACTGGATTTTGCACAGTTGTTTATTTACAAAACTTTGTTTACATAAAGATATAAAAGTAGTACAGAGTTTGTCTTCAATCTCTATCAATGTATCTCACAAGAATCATGTTGTTCATTTGAGTGTTTGTGAGAACATTGTCTTTTTCTCTCAAGAATTCTTTTTCAGCTGTCTTAATGATTATGAATAATCTTTTTGGTCTTGATCTGAAAAAGCAATATCAGAATGTTATCAAAATGTTCTTAAGAGTTCTTCAGTGTTCTGAAGTATATTCAAGTATTGTTGTTCAGTGTTATGATATAAAAAAGATTGAAAACACTTTATATAGTTTCTGAAAAACAACATATAAATCGATTCCTCAATCGATTCATTAATGTGATAAAACAGGCTCAATCGATTTCCCAATCGATTATCGCAGGTCTTGTTTTTCTTGAATCTTGAAACTACATAAACTAATCGATTTCCCAATCGATTGTTTTAATACACTTTTTCAGACAATTATGTGCAGACTTATATATGAATCGATTGCATAATCGATGTTAGATGTTTTGTTCCAATAATAAAATCAAATCAATCGATTACTTAGTCGATTCACTAAGTCACATAATCGATTTACAAATAGACATAATCGATTTGGCCAGAAACTAAGAGTTCCCTGTGATTTCAAATATTTTGTTTCAATCGATTTTGCCAATCGATTGTGTTTAAAACAAGAACTTAGCTAATTTCATGTTAATCGAAGTGCCAATCGATTTTGGTAGTATTTTTCTGAAAAGGCTTTACCAGTTGGTTTAGCTCAATCGATTGATACCAAACTTATCATGACTGAATTTCTCACAATTGATTGTCCAATCGATTGTGTTTGTCACATGCCATGTTACTTTTGAAATTTTATTTACGCAATCGATTCGTCAATCGATTAGCCTAGTAAATGGATTGTCCCTTTGACTTGCGCAATCGATTTGTTTCAATCAGTTTTTACTTTGTGATTTGCACAGTCGATGTGCCAATCGATTAGCATACAAATTAGGTTGCCACTGACTTGCACAATTTTTACCACTGATTGTGCCAGTCGATTGTCCAATCGATTGTGTAACCACAAAACACATGTTTCCTTACAACCCTTTTACGACATCGATTGCCTAATCGATTTGCTCAGTAAGTTTGATGATTTCTTGAGTTCCAAGCAATTGTCTCAAGTATGTCGGGTTGAGTTGTTGTTCCTGAAATCTTACTCAGTTAAAATGTTAGATTTATCATATGATGTATTAACATTGTTTAACTTCTTCATGAAGTTTGTTTCTGAATACCCATCGAGTGCCAATAACTGTTTGATGTAATGGATCTGGTAATAGAGTCCAAACTTCATTTTTCTCAAACTGCAGTAGTGTTTATGGATTTAGTAAGGAATTAGTTAAAGATTTATTAACATTTATCAATAAATATACATTTGATTCCTTTCTATTTTAATATATAGATAAAATCAAAAAACAAAATTATTATTATTATTATTATTATTATTATTATTATTTGTTGTTGTATTTTTTATGGAGAAAAATAATTATTAATGTATATTATAAAAAATAGTTAAAAAAACTAAATAATTGTACCCAAAAAAGATAAAATAAATTAAAGCGTGATTCGGCAATTGATGAATATACACAGAAAAGAAAAAGGGGCGTGTTTGGGCGATTAGGTCTTCTTCTTCCAGACACACTACCACTTCACACCGATTTTCAACAATTCAATCCAACAATGACAGGTATTTTTCCAATTTCATTCTTGAACTCTATATTTTTCGTTCTATTAAGTTGTCCCCTTGTTCCTCCTTCACTTATTTGCTTCCAAAGCTATCACATTTGCAAAGTGGCCATCCTTCTTGAAACCAAAAAATGACAAAATGAGAACAACAACATATCAAGACACACAAAGGCTAAAATAACACAACTTACTAAGATAATCTTCGACCTGCTCTTGAGTTCGACATGACATTAACTCCGAGTTCCTGTGAACCTCGGATCGGTAGAAATGTTGTACTCTTGATAAACAACCTTTGTTTTTAAAGACTTAGCAAAACACAATAGCTAAGAGAAAGGTTATTGACCCAGAAAAAGAAAAAACAGAGGTGTGTGCTGTGAACCCTAACCGCTTTAATTCGAATTTTTCTTTTTCTCCCTATCAATCTTCAATCTTCTGAATTAATTTGACCGGTATCATCTTCGTGTTTGGTGTTGATGTTTTGAGCCAATTTTTGTTCTTCTTATTCGTTGCGACATTGACGGTAATGGTAACGATGTTCTTGAAATTCAAACCCTAGAAACCTTGATTTGAATTGGTGCCAAAAAAAGAGTTGATCGAATAGTCACAAGACAGAGAGAGTTGATGATACAAAATAAAATATAAAGCTTTCCGTTCCCGTTCCTGTTCTTGAAATTTAACCAAGAACGCCCGATCCCTATGAATCTTGGTCATTCGAACCCTAGAATTCTGATTTGAATTGGTGCCGTAAAAAGATTGCAACGAAGTCACATACTTTGTTATTTGGAATCAAGTTTATGCTGTTCATGATTTGCTTCATTCGAAAAAAAAGATATAAATCTCTCTCTATTTCATTTTCAACCCATTATCCTTTGGTTTCTGATCTATTGAAGCAAACTCTCTCTCTGTCTGACACAAATGTATTGGGGTAGGTTTTTGTTTGCAACATTAACGCATTATAATTGATTATCCAAAAATGTATAATGTTGATGATTCTTGATTATTCTTGACAGAGAAGGTTAATAAAAATTGAAAGTTTGCAATATGTCGCGATCTCAATTTAAATATGAGATAGATTCTTGACTTAGATGTGGCCTTCAATATGAATTTTTTATTCATATGAACTGAATTTGAGATAGTATGTTTAGTAGACGAATTCTTGACTCAATGTGGTTTGAAATATGAATTTTTTATTCATATGAAATTGCCATAATATTTTTTACCGTAAATGTGACATTCAATATGAATTTTTTTATTCATATGAAATTGCCATAATATTTTTTACCGTAAATGTGACATTCAATATGAATTTTTTATTCATATGAAAAGAAATTGAGAATTCAAGATAGTATGATTGGATTAATTGGAATTTAATCACAAGATAATTCTTGACCCAAAATGTAGATTTCAATATGAATTTTTTATTCATTTGGAATGAAATTGTGATAGTATGATTAGAAGACCCGAAACTTAATTACAAGATGAACTCTTGACCCAAAATGTAACTTGCAATATGCTTTTTTTATCTGTATGAAAATAAATTGAGATAATATTTTTTGGATGACTTGAAATTTAATTACGAGATAGATTCTTGACCTTAAATGTGACCTTCAATATGAGTTTTTTTTTATTGATATGAAATTGAGATAATATTTGTGGATGATCCAAAGTTTAATTATGAGATAGATACTTAACCATAAATGTGTTCTTTAATATGAATATTTTTTTCATATGAAATGAATTTGAAAATTTGAGATAGTATGATTGGATGACCCGAAGTTTAATTACGAGATAAATTTTTGATCCAAAATGTGGGTTGCAATATAATAAAATAGAGTTGGAAAACAACTGTGACTATAGCATCGTTGTCTTTACCTTAAACCATATGAAAGAACCTTTTTTCCCTCTTTCAAAAAGCAATTATTCCCATGTTACATTATAGTTTTTTAAAATACTCTAACTTTCGACAGTTAAATTGGTTGTTGGTAACGGTTCTGTGTATAGCTTTGCAACTCATGGCGGCATACACGGATGGAATATTGCATCCCCAGGCCCTGTTGACAACATAATAAGAACAGAGCTGGCCTCAAAGGAACTTATACAAGAAGACACAATATCAGAATTTTGATTTGTTGTGGTTGGGGTCTGTTGTATCAGACATTGGCATTGTTGTGGTCGGTTTGCAAGAGGTGGAGATGGGTGCTAGTTTTCTTGCAATGTCTGCTGCAAAAGAAACTGTAAGACTTTATTCACATGCTTAATTATGCATTTGAACATTAAATTAAAGTTGTGTGTGAAGCCTTATTTACTTTATATGTAAAACTACCTTATAAATTGTTGGATGATTTTGTGTTGGAAACATAGTTTAGACTTGTACTTAAAAGTAAAAATGTATAGACCCCTAGACTTTGTTCCATTTTGAAGGAACCACCATTAGATCAGAATATACGGACATGATATGATTATGGGTTGGTCCTTACCAAAAGAACATCTGGCCCCACCCATAATTTGCAGAGTGGAGTTTAAGCAGATAGTCAAACTAGGGTTTTAGCCGAGAGTGAAGTCTATGAAGTATTTTAGTGCAAACAAACATTGGAACCACATAGTTTTGGTCTATGTAGAAGTCAAACAGAGTATTTGGAGTGCAAGTTTAGCAAGAGGCACATGTCAAACAGAGTATGTGGAGTGGAAGTTTAGCAAGAGGCACACGAGTCTAAGGCAAGTTGATCTTTGATGCATATATATAGTTTTAGGAAAATAGGAAAAATCCTATGTATCTTCAGCTTGTCTTATCAACAATAGAAATAGAAATTAAATTAAAAAGGAATACAATATTTTATTTTTAATTTTAAATTTATTTAGATAAATGAAAAAAGGCCATGTATACTTATGAACACATGCACATCATGCGAATAATGATTTTGTTCAGTTGGTGGACAAAATAGTCTGTTGGCAGGTTTTGAAAAGTTTAAGGACCTCTCATGCTGTCACCCAGTTTAAAATATTTATATTGGCTATTTTAAGATGATGTAAAGTTTAGAAAGCTGCATATTGTGCTTATA
>PGWS01002321.1:0-12178 GCA_002896235.1 Cicer reticulatum
ATTATTTTTTAATTATATTAACAATATTTTATTAATTTTTTTATTAGATCGGAATAAAAATAGGAGAGAGTTGTTAAGAAAATAAGTTGTTATTTTATAAAATATTCGCAATAAAACTAGGAGTAAGTTGTTAAGAAAATATATTGTTATTTTATAGGCAAAATATTAGGGAGACGTTTTGTTTGTGACACATTTAGTCAACCATTTGATTTTAGGATGAATGTTTGTGGCAATATTAGGGACACGTTTTGTTGTGGCAATTTAGGATGTATTTTTTTTTTTCAATTTAAATTTTTCTATTAATAGTATTTTGATTTTTTTAAATAAAATTAAAATAAATAAAAATCAAAAAGCCTTTGACATGTTGAAGGATCATCTTGTTTACCTGAGTAAAGTAATTCTTGATGTTTTGAAGTCTCTATATATCACTTTTACATTATAAACTATAATTTTTTTTATAATCTATTAAAAGTTTTTTTATTTTAATTATCTTATTATATTTTCAAAATTTTCTAAAAACGGTAACAAACAAACATAAAACTTTATCAATTAAGAAATAAAATTGTAGCCAATACACGTACTAAAATTTCTAAATGGAAGCTAAAACAACAATTTAAGAACTAAATATGTATTTTAACTCATGAATAAGAATAAAAACTGAGGTGAGTTGCGAGATATTAATGGCACTACAATTAAATTTTCAAAAGGATAATTTTTAAGTTATTATGGAAAAAAGTGTATAAAAAAATAATTAAATTTAAAAAATAATGTTGCACTGAATAATTGGATTTGGGATTGTTTACATTTTCAAAACAAAGATCTTTCTAGTTATCTCAACTAATACTAAAATCTTGACTTTATCAATGTATTTGTTATTTTCTATATATCCCAAGAAACAAAATCGCATTTTTTTTTTACTGAAAAAATCACAAGGTAGTTATTCTTTTTTTGACTAATTGTTCCTTACTAGATAGTTTTCTAAAAACTGTCCTATCAAAAATCTAGAGATATTTGTTTAACTTCCCAATTTCCAATATATTCCTCGAAAAAAAAAAAACTTGTCATAATATAACGTGCCTATCTCTCTAATTTCTAAGTCACTTGAGAAATTTGCATCAAATGCGTTTAAAGGCAATATCAATTAGACGATGAACACGCATCAAGTGTGGATGAAAGGCAACCCTTCATATGCCAATTTTGTTGTTTCTCAAGCCATACTATAACTTTGATAAAAGGTATGTATAAGTGATCATTGTTCTCATAAGTTTATGGTTATTTATATCAATCACATTACTTATAGTCTATCTACATTCATCTACAATTTTACACAATCATTCATAACTTCATTTTCACCACACATAAAGAGGCAAATAGATTTTCTTTATTTCTTTTGAGAAATGAATCAGTTCGACCAATTACTATAATTTTGTTATAATTTGACACCATATAAAATTGGAATATAAATTGAGTATTTATTGTTTTATATAACACAGAAGAATATAATAACGAAGTTTTCTATTTCTCAAATTCATTCTTTTTTTAGAAATGGAGAAGATTTCAAGTGCAATTTGATCATCTTAAATGTTTATTGTTATAAAATAAAATTAATATGCTATGTGATTCATAATTTTTTTAAATTAAAGAATACAATAGGTATTTCGACCTACATATTTCTCATATAAGCAAATTGATACTTTTGTTATAATTAAAGTCAATATTTTTAATGTTCTAACTAATATATATAATTTACAAAGTCAAATTCGAATACACTTTCGAAACTATCAAAAGCATGTGTGTCAATCAATACACACAAAAAAATTATAGTAAAAGAATTATCTATTTCTTAAGCAAAATAGAAAATATTAACCCGGGTAATTGCATAATTGCGCCTAATTCAAGACAACAAGCACTTGTGAGAATAAATTATATCGACTACACTCTAAAAGGACAAATGAAAATTCGAACCTATATATAATATATTAGATGAAGAATGAGTCGTGTTCTATTAAATCAATCTCTCAAAGTTACAATTCACATTAATTTTGAACACGAAAATTATGAGCAAATAAAATATTACAATGTGAATTAATTAAATTTATTTTCTCTTGATTTTGCCTGTAGTGATTGCAGAAATAATTGGACATTTTTTTTGGTGTTTGTTGGGTGTGGTGCTGTCCTTTTGTTGAACTTGTTTCTTACTATTGTGACAAATTATGTTTGAGTGATGTTGTTTTGATATATTCATTGCTTGATTTATTCATAATTTATACCATTTTGTTTACAAAAACTCATTAGCACAATTAGTGTAATTGAATGAGTTTGTAGCTTAAAAAATGCAGGACATATGTGTAATGTTTGGTCATAATTTTTTCTATAGACCTTATTCTTTAATGATTGGTTAGTTTTTCAGAAATAGACTCAATTACCCTTAAATTTGTTTACAAACTTTGTGATATTGGTTTAATATTTGATGCTAAAATTAGTTATAAGTTAGACCAAAAGTTGTTGTCATATTTTAATGACCTTGTCTAAAAATTGAAGAGCTTAATGAACTAAAAATTGAAGAGCTTAATGAATGAAGTAGACAAAGGAAATAAAAAAAAGGTAAAAGAACATATATGCAAGTGTGAAAGCAATTGTATTTTCCACATGAAATGTTAGCTGTCAACTAATGACTCATAACCGCATAAGATTCAATGCACTCTATTGCTTCTAGTTTCAAAGACTAGTTTTTGTGAACTAACTATAAATTTGTAGAGATTTTATTTTCTATAGTGTTATTCAAAAAATAAAAATTAATTTTATCAAATTTTCTTTATTGATAATTTGTGAGAGTGTCCTACATAGTACTTTTTTGTACCATATATTTATGGTATTTGACTGTTTCGTATAGATTTACAAAAAAAAATGTAATACGTATAGATTTTATAATTTAATAATTAGAAGTAATGTAAATTATATTAATTAGAAATAAATTGGAATAAAATAATTAAATTTAATATTGTTGTAAAAATAATAATTATTTTAAATAAATATTTTTTTATAAATACGAATTGTTCTAGGAGAGAGTGAATACTAATTACAATTAAAAAGTAAATAAAGTTATGTTGAAAATTAAAAGTAATAATTTATTTTTCTGAGACATATATATTGTGTGTGTGTGAATGGATATGTGGATCTAAGAAAGAAAGTTCTTGGTCTTTGACTTTTTGAAAGAGAAAGACAAAACCAAAACGGGGTTGACCTTAATGACACCAATGGTTTTATGGTTAGATTATGTGCAAGTGGAAACTATTATGTCTGAGCTGTTCTAATGCTTCCAACCCCCAACCTTTTTTTATTTTTTTTATTTGTTGCTTCTTGTGGATCATTGCTTTCAACCTTATCTTTCTCTTATTCTTGGTGGCCTTTTTTATACTCTTTTCCTTTACTCATTTTTTATTTTAATTATATGTATAAAACCATCAACATATATATTTCTAAGGTATTTAGTTGTACGGACGAAATTAGACGACAGACTAGTAGAGACTAGAGATTATGTTTTTATAATAATACTCATTACAATACTAGAGACTAGTACGGACGTTATTATAATATTAATATTTTATTATAATTTTCTTTTTCTTTTTTTTTTAGTTTTATATGTTTTATATAATTTTTATTAACATTATGTTGTACAATTGAATTGTTTTTATTAAATTATATATTTTTAATTTAATTTTCTTTACGTTTGATTGTTGACTCTGACCTGAATAAAAGAAAAAAGAATAATTTTTTCTGATGCTAAATTAATAAGAGATATTTTTATAAAGACATAATTGATGTATATTGAATTTTGTGAAAAATCTTATATTAAAAAATAAAGAAAAAAATGAAAGAATCCTATATTTTGTTTGAAAAACTTATATACCTTTAAAAATACTTTATATAGTTTTTTTTTCTTAAAAAAAAGTAAGTGCTCTCATCTTCTTCTCTTTAAAGTAGAAAATCTTTTTATTAGTGACACACACTTTATACTAGTCTAGTATAGTAACTCTAAATAAATTTTCAAATTACAACAACTACAACAGAGAAATCCTGATCAAATGAATCAAAAGTTCTTGTTGTCGCTTCCCTTAAAAATTATAATTTAATATCATTAAATAATAAATAATTTGAGAACACATTAAAGATAACAAATATTAAATAATAAAATAATAAGTTTTATTATTCTAATTAACATATTATTTTGTGTTGTTGTTGATAAGGAATTTCGTAACTCGCATCACTGAGTTGCTATGGTGGGTAGTAGATTGTGTTTTTTATATAATGCTATGGTGGTAGTATGACTATGAACACTATGAACAATAGTATGAATGTGAACTTGTAGAATGCATGTAACAATTTATTTGCTAAATATCAAAGGAGATACAATAGGTTGTAAGCGGTGAGCCAGAAGTTAATTAATTAGTATATATCGTCTTTAGGAAAATTTAACATTTGAATATTGACAATTTTTTAAAGATATCTTACTAATTTATTTTATTTTAAATTAGAGAAGATATCTATTTTTATCTACTCCATTTTTCTCATTTTTACTAGCTATTATCCTTCTGATAACTATCCATCAATAATAATTAATCTAGGAACTTTGAAAGAAAGCTTTAAGTATATTTTCAAATCAAAATAATAATAATAATAAAAGGTTTTTGTTGAAGGACGGTGGTCTTTAATTAAATAAATGTATGTGATGTATCAAAAGAACCAAAAATAATTAATAAAGACATACATGCATCATGCATGTGGGAAAATTTTAAAAAAATGATTTGACATTTCAATTAGAGGCATATACTATCATACTTACTTAGTATCTAATACTATATTGGTCAGTTTCCAGTATAATACTTTCCCGTAAAATTATTATTTAAAAATTTAATACCAATTGTCATCGATCTCTTAAAAGTAAAAATTAACGATTATATTCATTGTCATATTAATGTTTCGTTTAATCTAAATAAAAATAAATAAATATATGTGTCAAAACTCAATTCATGTATATAATTTTTGTTAAAATGGATGCCTATCAATAAAAGTCCAGTCAATATTGGTCAGTGTTAGTTATCCAATTTTTTTTAAATATCAATTCAATGTGAAATTATCTATATTATATTTGGTAAAACTTGACATTTGGGTGAAAGAAGAAAATAGCCATTTTTTGGCAAAAATCATGCGGGGCCAACCCAATCCACTACAAAATTGGTCCTTTTTTTGGACATTGAAATAGCATGAATATTTTTTGAAGAGTACTTTCTACATTTTGCTAACATGGATTTACAATATGTTGTATTGTACATGTGAGTTGAATGGTTTGTGTCTAAGTTGCAAAGTGGGATGATGCTCAAGAATTTGATTTCCTCAGAAACACCCTTTTAATAGCCAAGAGTTATATGATCTCACATTTCTAAATTGCATAAGCTTCATCATCTAACATCTCAACTACAGGAGCAAACTACAAAATGAACCAAACCAATAAGGTGATTGATTAACACAAATTCACACAGAACAAAGTAAAGAAACTTGTTGTACACACTGACCTCATCATTTCTCCTCAAAATACAAACCATCAACAGCACTGTTCTTTGGAAACTCCCACCCTAGGTTGTCTCTAACAGCTCCTTAAATTTCCTTGTCTGCCAAGAGAAAAACATTAGTACAATTCAGCATTTTTTCTTTACAAAAAAATACATTGCAGCTAGAAGCAAATGTGCGAGTAACTATGAATATCTATTAGAATATGAAAAATTTTAACAAATGAAAATAAAGATCAACCAATCTAATCTGAAGTAGTTTTCCAAGTAATACTTTGCTTGTACATAATTAGGGATATCGAAGTGAATTCATATACCAGGTATCTAATGGGAGTCAGTACTTGAACCTCTATCAACCCTCACTCCATTAATAAGAGGTTAGGAAGAGAAAAAACTATTTATTTTACCTGAAGCTTAAGAGTAGAAAAAAATCCAAACTTAATCCGCAGAGGGTTTTTTTATCCACTGGTATCCATGGATCATGGATGTAGGTGATCAACTAGTGTTGACGCTACAATGCTATAGTGCTGCTATTTTGACGGCACTTTTGAACTAAATCACGTGCAGCGAAAATAATAGTGAGTTCTGTTAAAATTCTGCTCTTCTACATAGCGACGCTATTTGACAACACTAAATCCAACTCGTGTGAGGTAGGGGAGCGTGAATATCAATAAGAGAGTTTCTTTCCACTTCCCAATGCTCTCTGGATTGACCGATCCGGAGGTGTGTACTTCAAGCTTTTTAGAGAATATAAGGGGTGGGACAAAAAAGCTACTTATCATAATAGTATAAATGCAAATGAAGACATAGGTCAGAAGCTCATACCCATTTTAAAAGATCTCCATCAACAACTGACCCATCTAGCACCAATGAACAAGAAGTCCTACAATTCCAAAACAACAAGCATTTTATAGTTGAACTTGACTCAGCAAATCAAATCAAATATCCATAATGAAAACAAGATCTAAATTCAGCCGTGTTAGTTAAAAAGGACAGAACTTTGAGTAAACTAGTTCGCAAAAGATCATCAACGTTTCTCTCACAATATGAACTGTAATTTTCAAGAGATCTTAAATCCCATAACTGATCAAACAGGCGTCAATCTATTTTCTTTCAATAAGAAAAGCTAGGTAATAGATCAAAATAATTAGATAACAAATATCGAGTTCATATAGTATTATACCTTGCAAAAGATAGTGCAAAAAGCTATCAGTAGAAAGCCAAGAATCATCTAACAACGGTGGTCTTGTATCATCGTGCGATCTTTCTGTGTAGTCTCCGTATTTGTAGTTGATAATAGATGACTTAAAATGAACTAGTCAAGAATACTAAATATTAAGTATCAGTTTTGGTGAGGCAAAAAGAACAGAGAAAACAAGAGCCATGACACTGTCGAGTCAACACAGAGCTACTCAAATTAATGTGTGTATTTGGTATACACATTAACTGAATTTACATTATAAGTGCTAAATATATGGACACACTGTCTGACATATCGTAATCTTTTGGACATACATATACTTAGATAGTATTCGTGCCAGCACCAAAATCTTTTGTACTTGTAAACTCTATTTATGGGTTATTTGTTTAGAACAGGCAAATTTTGGCATGAATTTATTTGTGCTTATATTCGATTGTGTCTATATTTGTCTTACATCTGTGGATTGCAGCTGCTCTATTGTTTACAGACTAGATTCACATTATTACAATGAAGGATGAAGTATAGAGCAATCCATGCATATTCTCAAATGATTGTGACTGTCTTCTGCACTTAAAAGAAACAGTTTACATTATAATCATTGTTTGATAAGTTTAGCCTTGAACGTGATAGCCGGTTCTTCTGTTTACCTGTTCGTACAAGCTCGTGCAAGAAGATTAGCACATCAAAAGTATCACAGGAAGTATAATCTATGTACAATAGGAATGCTATCTATACTATGAAATATGTACAATGTGAAGTCACCTATTTGAACCTATGTATCAATATCCTTCCATGTCTCATGAACTGTCTTAAGCAAAATGTCATGGAACCAGTCTTATATGCTCAATTGCTATCCCTACCACACATAGCATGTTTAACAATCATAAAAACTTAACACTAATGGTTTCACTTCTAAGGTAAATTGAAAGCTAGTTCCATTAGAAAATAATGGCAATCCATAATAGTTGTTGCGTATAATTCTAATATGTCCCTGAAATGTTTGATACTAAAAACAATTATACTCTTAAAATCATCTAACCATGACTCATTTTCAGCCATCAGTAGATCAATATCTTTCACTTTGTGTGGTGAAGATATACAGCAAACTAAATATATGAGTCAAAGAAACGAAAAAAAATTAAAGTCCAAGAAAAAGTCTAATAGTTTGTGCATGCATTTATGCAAACAAGGTAAGACTACATAAAATTATACTTACTGCTTCAGTGCAGCACAAACAGAAGGCTAACCTAAGGATTCTTCCACTGGAGGCATGTTGACTCTAGCGA
Organism: Cicer reticulatum; assembly: GCA_002896235.1. NCBI lineage: Eukaryota > Viridiplantae > Streptophyta > Magnoliopsida > Fabales > Fabaceae > Cicer > Cicer reticulatum. The sequence continues at coordinate 8,055 of PGWS01002321.1, forward strand.
CTGACCCATCTGCAATTTATGCAATAATTGTCATAGTGAATTTAACAAGAGACACTTAAACACTTTATCTAAAGAACCCGTGTTTCTCTCAACACCATACCCTTGCGTAAAGGTCAACAAACGCGAAACTTGCAGTTCTCCAAGGAGCAAGTCTCAGAACCTCCATATCTATGAATTTTCTAGCGTAGCAGTAGAGTCTCTAGCAATTGTGTCTGAGAAGCAGCCTAACATCAAATCATGTTGGCACACATAATCAGCGAAAAATTTCAGCATGTTCTAAAACCCATAAAGGTAAGATTACTTGTATTTCAATTCACTTTGTTCCTCTTACTGACTTTTTGGAACCAAAATATTTCAGGGCATGTTTGTTATAGCATCTATTTTAATTATAAAAATCACAGTTTTTAAAAAAACAATCCCTTTAGCGAGATGATTATATGCTGCTTATTTATCAGTTTTAAAATACAAATTAAGCAACTGAAGGAAAAAAATTAAAAGCTGCGTATAATGAGAAACTGTTTGAATAAATTTTCATAAAAATTACTTTTTATAGATGATTTCGTAAAAAAAAGTGATTTTCATTATGATAAACGGACACAAAATAGATACTTTTTTTCCTTAAAAATCTCAAAAATAATTTCTAAATTACTATATGTCAAAATCACTTATTTTTTAATCCGTAATGAATGGACCCTCAATGTATGCCTACCTTGTCAAGATTCAAAGAGGTAAGTTCCTGTCCACTCATCCCCTTGCATTTTACAACACGTGGAATGGAGGTATAATAACATCCTTTTCTCTGAAACTTGCCTCCAGATTTTGCAGAACTACCAACCTTCAGCTGCTTGTCTAGTGCTTCCTCCATTGATGTTTTAGGAGTGTTTCTAAACATATCATTTTCACATTCAACACTGATTTCTCCTCCGATGGGCTCTGCTCATAAATTAACAATAATAAAATATCAATAAACAATTTAATACGAAGGACACCTCACTCAAGCAAATAGCATACCAAGCCGCTCGATGATGCTCTTTGTAATGAAATTAGATAATCGTGTACCATCTTCAAAGTGGCTAAGATTGTAAGGCCCCAAGTTGTCGGTACAAATTCTCATATTTTTTAACAGCCTGGCTTATCTTTCATCTAAAGAGAAAAAGCAGAGAAATAGAATAAATAGTATACATAAATGGAAGACTAATTCAAGGTGCATGAGAATTCAACACAGACTATTTAAAATAATAAGCATTAAACCAAAGTCTTCATTATAAGGCTCTAGTTATGTAATCATGAATATTCTAATGAGATGCACAGTATGAACTAAATGACAGCAACTCTAAAATCCAAGGACAGGTGGATAGAGAAATTTTATAATAAGAAGTAACTTGAAAGCAATTAAATAGATGGTAAAAAGTCAAAGAAGTTCCAATGTAAAAACATGTTAGCTAGGTAACTACAATTTATACAAATATCAGGTATCCTCATCATAGTATGATACTATCAATATTTCGTAACAATATCAAACACTATATAAAAGGAACAAAATCAATAAGGTAAAATTACATGCATGAAATAAGAAAAATTTAGATAACGGAGATCGGAAAAGTGATTGGTTGAACTGGTGAGGCAGATCAGGGCAATGTTAACCTGCCTTAAAGTTTGCCTTTTTTAGTTGGTGTTAAATAAAATAAAAGCAGAAACTTCCTCACATTATATGAAGGGAAAATAAACTAAAAGCACAAGTTTCCCAATACTATCTTACAAGTACTAACTTGACTAACAGAATGTAAATTACATCAATCACGAGTCGTGATGGTTTCACATCTTACACATGTATACCTCTTCCTCAGATACTTTGACTAGCCTTTCCTCTTGTTGGCCCTACTTACGACATTACCTGCTGGCCAAGAGAGCCAATGCTCTTCAGTATAACAATTTTATATTATTTTACTACATTTACATTCTTCAAAAGATGTTCAGGACTCCCAACAGGTTCAAACAGATGAGCATTGGTTTACTTTAACTAAATGAATTTCAGATAATTTGTTTTGCCATCTCAAGTGTTTATCCCTTGCTGCTCAAGGATTTCTTCCGCAAGCCAGCAACTCATTTCCCTGTCGCAACAACATTTTCTACACATCTCTACAACTAAACTAAAGTTTCAAGAACATAGGCTTTTTGTTTCTTTTTATTTTACATTAGCAGTTTTGAGGTGTTCGTGTATAGTGTCCATATCGGAGTCTGTGGTCATATGTTCAAATTGATACTTCGATATAGCCTGGTTATATCTCTATTCTGCTATCCTCCTACTATGTGAAAACTATGGTCGGTCATTTTCGATACACGATTCCCATTCTAGTTCATTTGTACTTCAAACTTAGCGAAAGATTTAACTCCTAAATTCTAATCATAGTTGCAACTAGAAGCATCAGTGTAGTGTTTCTCAGTAACATTGTTGATACTTGGGATGTCACAATAGCACTATCACGACTTCTACGCTTGTAGCTCTATTTTCAAAGAACTGTTTTCCTTCTTTTTGATCTGTTTAATGAAGATACTTTAGATTGATAATTAAAACTAATCAGTTATAAATCTTTCACTTTTTCAGCATATCACAAACATTTCTGTTAGGCTACTTTAACAAATTCACATTGAATTGATTTATCTGAGCTTATATCAAGACACAGCAGTGAAAATAACTACCAGCAAAATTGCAATGACACATTTTTAATGCAAACTGTAAACATAAAGGTTAAGGTGATAGGGAGATATTCAGTTATTAACTTTCTGACCTCTGAAGGGCAACATCAATAAAGAACCCATAATCGGTGAAACTCCTTTCCATCTCTGCAGGAAGAAAAAAGAAAACGAAATAAAATGCATGCATACACAATCAAAAAAATTTATTTGAAATAAACATGATTCTGCAGTAGAAAACTGATGTAAAGAATGTTAGATCAAGTTATTTCAAAAAATAAAAATTAAAAACCTACCGATTCTTGTATGTTTATTTCTCTTTTTATTTAATTATAGGAATCAAACTAAATCAATGGGATTTTGGCACGAACTGAAGTGCAATAAAAACACTCTCGCATGTATTGCATAACTCGCTATCCCTAACACAATCTTTCAAACTCTCTGTTATGCAATGAATTTTATGTGAATCCCACCATTTTGGGAATGAGAATGCGAATGAGAGCCAAGTAATTTAGAGGAACACATTTGAGTTTATTCAAATACTAGAGAATAATAGGGAACATTGCTATCATCTAGAAATAAAGGAAAGTGAGCTACGAAACGCATACACAGACACAAACCCCAAACACTTATAAGTGTGGTACAAGTAGTAATTTGAGAAAATGAAATATTTGAACGTAATCAGATATATCGGTGTCGAGTCAAATATTGAACATGCCTTCAATATGCTAAACTCTAAACACCAGTTGAGAAAATGAAATACTTGATAACATATATTTGTGTTGTGTTAGACACCAGACACACACCTTAATCGAAGTGTGAGTGTGTGAGAAAGAATTAAGCAGAAAAATGAAACAAACCTTGTTGAAGAACTATAGTAGACAAAATGAGTGCCAGGAGGAATCATCTTAATACCTTTAAAAGCAGGTCCCACAGAGAACATCTATAAAACAAAACAAAAAAGTAGAATTATAACAATTTTCAGATATCATAGTTCGAAATTTGAGTCACTCAATATTCATTTATAACAATGTTTGGAAAGGAAATAAAAAAAAACACAATAATAACATCTATCTAGTATGAGAAGAGAAAGAAAATTGTATAGTACCTGAGTATCGATGGCAAGAAGGGTGTAGAGAGGGACATCGAGGAAGAGAAGAGTGACGCCATTTTTAACAAGCTCTAACGCTGTTTCAGAATTCATAGATAGAGAAGCGCGTGAGTGAGTGATGCGGCAAATGCTTCTTTAGAATGCTTGATAAAATTATTTTGAGAGTAACAATTGAGAATGACAAACAAAATTTTTGGGTCACGGATCTGTCGGTCTAAACACATTTTTTGGAAAGTTGCTTTTGTACCCTCAATTAAATTAATTCTGTACTCTTTCATTTAAAAAAATTATTTTTAAATGTTCAAATACCCTTGATAAA
>PGWS01002322.1:0-13060 GCA_002896235.1 Cicer reticulatum
AATAAAAATAACAACAATTAAATGAAAAGAATGAAAAGAAATTGATATTGATAACTTGCATGAAATGAAATACATTAAATTAATAATAAAAGTACATCAATCAAATTGAAAAACCAAAATACATTAAAATTTATATCAATGATGTCCACCCTAAATGAACCCCTCAGTCCACAGGTAGCGATGTCGTGAACTCGTCAGCTCTCTGAACAAGTTGCGGTTCTCTCGTTCATCGTCATTTTGATCATTTCTTCAATGTAAGTTGTAGATGGATTAGAACCACTGCACCTGCTTCCATTACATTTGCGAATGTGATTATACATTGATATCCATACAGCAACATGCCGACTCAGGAGTCTGTGCACTGAATTCCAAACAGATTAATAGAGAACCCTCTTCTGTCGGATAATCGGTGTGGATTTCTGGCACTTGACAGAACGTAATACTGAGATGTGGTGGATTCAAAAATGGAACTTCAGTAAGACGACGTGTGAATATGAGGTGATGATGAAGACGATCCTGCTGTGTATTGGTGTTGTGGGGTTGATTGGGAGGTCGATTGCACACGAGGATATGACAGCGGTTGTAAACGGGGATCACAGAGATATTGTTCTACAGATATAAACAATTTGGTGTGTTGTCTAAACCAAATCATATATTATGTGCTATGACATAAAACACCTTGTACGATGTTACCTTGCAACACGTAATTATGGCGCTCATTCCAATGGTTTATTTCCTCCCTCCAAACCCAAGTCCAATTATCATCAATCCCACGCCTCATGTCGACCTCGTGATACAATTTCATGTCCTTTGGTGGTTGTGGTATTTGTTGATGTAAACCGAACTGGAGTGTGACCCTATCTGTATGATGTTTTTCAACAATATGATAACAGAGTAGATAAGTACATGCAGTCCAAGTGGCCCTATCTTCTTCTGAAACTTCATGTTGGAACCCAATATTGAAAAAGTTCTATAAATAGACTATCTCACCACACCTTCTATCTCATCATACCTTCTCACCACACCTTCTATCTCACCATACCTTCTCACCACACCTTTTACCATTTCATATTGAATCAATCATTTAGTCATGGCTGCTCAACAAGTAATTTGCATTGTTTATTACAATGGTTCAATTGTTGATGGAGTTGAAGGAAAAACATTTGTAAGTGACTATAAAAAGGCGTTCAAAGTACATTTGGGAAGCAACCTTGCTCGTCTAAAGAATGTCATTAGAAAAAAATTACAGCTCGGAGACAACGTCACGATAAGTGATATAGTTTATCGACACCTCGTGTTCTTTGGTGAAAATACAACAAGGTTTGAACTCGTGAAGATTTGCGACGATGAAGATGTTGAGTTGATGTTTGATGTTTATGCACAGTGGTCACAACTCGGCACCATCGAGTTATATGTTACCTTTGAGTCTGCTCCTCCATCAACAAACATTGATCAACCATCAACACCAAACATACCTTATCAACCCGACTTATATTCTCCATCGCAACACTATGAACCATCACAACACTATCCTCCGTCACAACACTATCCTCCATCACAACACTACGAACCATATTCTACCCAATTAGAACAAACTCGTTCAGAAAGTTTTCAACTCCATCATCAATCTCCTCCAACAAGTCCACAATGCGATCTTCCCCTTAGTGTCTTACATAGTATCAACGACGAAGATTTCAGTGATTATAGTGAAGAGGATGATACATACTTCGATGAATCATCTGATAATTATGTCGATGACATTGATGGTGACGAAGATATGGAAGCAGAAGATCAACCTATTCTACCTGATTTCGATCCACCATCTCACCTGAAGAGCATCAATTTAGATACTCAACAGAAATCAAGTGAATTTGATCACTTTCTCATTAACGAAGTCCCAACAGTAGATGGAACTCTTGCGATTGGAATGAAGTTTCATAACAAAGATGAATGCGTACATGCAATCAAGCGTTACCACTTAAAACAATCATTGAATTTTGTGGTACAAAAGTCAGATTTAGAAAGGTATGTCATTTATTGTTCAGATCCAAATTGTTTGTTTAGATGTAGAGCTTCAAAACGCAAAAAAAGTGAATTGTGGGTTATTGGTAAATTGAATGTGCCTCATACATGCACAAATTCTGCATTGTCACAAGATCATACGAAGCTCGATTCTAATATGATATGTCAAAGCATAATGCAAGTTGTGAAAGTGGATCCTTCAATCAAAGTGAAGGTAATTGTTGCTCAGATTCGGTCTTTACATAACTACACAGTTAGTTATAAAAAGGCCTGGATAGGAAAGAATAAAGCGATCGAACAAATTTATGGCAACTGGGAAGAGTCTTACAATCAACTCCCACAATGGTTGTTGGTTATGAAAACGTTTGCTCCAGGAACTAAAATAGAAATGGAAACCATCCCAGCTTATCATGAGAATAGTTTGATAAATGGGATAACGATTTTTCATAGACTATTTTGGGCTTTCGTTCCGTGTATATCTGCGTTTAAATTCTGCAAACCAATGGTACAAGTTGATGGGACTTGGCTGTACGGCAAGTACAAAGGAACTCTATTGGTAGCAGTTGCACAAGATGGGAACGACAACGTAATTCCTATTGCTTATGCTATTGTGGAAGGTGAGACAAAAGAAGGTTGGAGTTTCTTTTTGAGAAATTTGAGAAAATTTGTCACTCCACAAGCCAACATTTGTTTGATTTCCGATAGACATGAATCTATTAAGAGTGCTTATAATAATCCGAATAATGGGTGGCAAGATCCTCCGTCAAAGCATATGTTCTGCGTCCGACATATTGCACAAAATTTTACAAGGGAATTTAAAGACAATGCTTTGAAGAAAAAAGTTATTTCTATGGGTAATAGTTTCATTCTTAATTTTTATAATTTTCTTAATTTTTAATAATTTTATTCTCAATTTATATAATTGTCTACTGTTTTAATACAGGTTACTCTATCAACGAGCCTACATATCGATATACCAGAGAGAATCGGCAGCTAAACTCGGTGCTTTTGAATGGTTAGACACATTGACGTATCGACAAGATTGGATTCAAGCATTCCGAGGAGGTAGTACGTGGGGTAAGATGACAACCAACCCTTGTGAGAGTAATCCACGCAGTATTAAAAGCCCGCGCACCTTCCCATCACTGCGGATTGGTGCAATCGACTTATTTAAAACAGGGACACATATTTCACATAATACCATGAGGAAAACAACACGCATCAAGATTTTAGCTTCTGGTCAGGTATATACACAAAACCTTGCATAGATTTTATGGAAATACAAGACAACTAAGTAAATACCAATAGTCATAAAAGAGTGGAAGTTAGTTGATCGAGATAGCACCTATAACACTTTCATGGCACGAGACAGTGGTTAAACCAGAGATTGATCCTGGGCGACCATTATTGATCATGTCAGTGTACTGAGTATGTAATAAAACTTACAAGTGGTGCGATGTGGAATAATCAGCTAAACATATGCTAGGTCACAGAATTGTTCATAGCGCAGCATCGCTCTACGCATAAAGTATAATTATTGGAGCCTTATACCTGATGTGTATAAAGTGGAATCGGTATTAAAAGTCTATGATGAAGTGTTTCAACCCATACCAAACCAAGGATATTGGCCACAATATGAAGGTGTTAAGGTGTGTCACAATCCACTAATGCGGAGAGTCACGAAAGGTCGTCCAGAGATCAAACGCATTAGAACAGAAATGGACAGTAAAGAAGGAGAACCAAGAAAATGCGGGTTATGTCGGGTCTCTGGTCATACTAGAAAACATTGTCCAAACGCTGCTGCACATCTACTCAAATTTGATTGATTGTAACTTTTTTAATTATCTAATTTAATGTGTTCATTTCATGTTCAAAGACAAATCATTTCTTTTCATTTAATTGTATTATTATTTATTTTTAATATCAATTTAGTTTATTTTTTTTTTTTGAAATTTATAATATATATATAGTATATATAAATTTAATCATTTTAAGTATAATAATTTTTAATTAAAAGTATAATAGTTATTTATTATAATAATAACAATAATTAAAATATAACATTTATTAATAATTAATTATTAACGTATTTTTAATTAATTATTAGTATTTTTATTTTTTAAATAATTAAATTAATAATTTAATGTATTTCATTTTATTTTCATGTTATCAATATAAATTTCTTTTCATTTAATTGTTATCATTATTTAATTTTTATTATCATTTAATTTATTTATTTAATCACTTTAATTATAATAATTTTTAATTATACCTATAATATAATATTAATAATATAATAATAATAAAATAATAATGATAATATAAATAATATAATAATAATAATAATAATAATAATAATAATTAAAATATAAATTTTTTTTATAATTTATTATTAACTTTTTGTAATTAATATTAGTATTTTATTTTTAATAATTAAATTATAATTCTAATAATAAACTAACGTTTAAATATAACAAAAAAAAAAAAAAATCAAGCCCAGTGGGAGGAAGCTCCCCAGAACACTTTCTATTAGTAGAGAAAAAAATTTCTTCTTCAAGGAGGTCGCATTTCCCAGGGAACCGACTTTGACTGAAGAGATACAGAGAAAGTAGAGCATAAAGCATTTAGGAAATAATTGTTTAGAGTTAGGACATTTAGGAAAAAAAAAATAAAAAATAATAGATAAAGCATCTTAACCCTCTAAAAACGTAGTTCTTGGATCAATTGAAATGGAAAATTAAAAAATACAATTAAGCCACTAATTAATACTTAACATTTAACAAACGCGAGACTTTTAGCCGCAATAGGCAAAGTCGCTTATACGCCCAAGAAGATGCACTTATTTCTGCACTCTAGGGTTTCTCTTTTACAACAACATTCTTCCAATTCCATCTCCGAACACGATCATTCATCCTCTGTTCCATCATTCTCCTCGCTGAACAACCATGGCAGCTTTGAAGGAACTTCTTCCTCAACCCAAATCATCCTCAATAAAACCAACTTACTACGACCACACCAACGATCCCATGGTTCACAACGATTCACCGCTTCAGAAGAGGAAAATCCTCTACTTTCAACCTAAATCAGTACCACCGTATCTAAAGCGTTCGGTTTCGTTCCTCGGAAATGAAGATTTCGGCGAAGTAAGCGTTCCCGGGAGATCCACGTGGCACAGTATCCACTCGACATGGAAGGAACAACCCAAATCTCCAAACCAGGTTCAAAGATTCTTCCGGTAACCGTCGACGCTCACGGAAATGTTGCATACGACGCCATAGTGAACAAATGAGAAACGCTAAGAAATGTTTACACTTCAGCAGAAAGATTTTGATACTAAAATTCTGAGAAAAAACGAGAAGAAGATGATTGAATGGATGAAGATGTTGAAGCTTTAATCGATGAAACAACGCAGGAAAACAAAAGCTGCACTTGAGAAGATTGTTAATGTGAGACTCAGTGCAGCACAACCGAAAAATTTCAGACATCGTACTGATTCGAAGTATTATAAAGTATAACCTTCGCAACAGATTGCGGCTTTTAATTCGGGTGCAAAGGAGAGGTTATTAGGATGGTTGAGATGCCTGTGGATCCACTTGAGCCTCCCAAATTTAAGCATAAGCGTGTTCCAAAGGCTTCGGGTTCGCCTCCGGTTCCTGTTATGCATTCGCCTCCGAGACCTGTTACTGTAAAAGATCAGCAGGATTGGAAGATACCGCCTTGTATTTCGAATTGGAAGAATCCGAAGGGTTATACGATTCCGCTTGATAAGCGTTTGGCTGCTGATGGGAGAGGGCTTCAGGAGGTTCAGATTAATGACAATTTTGCTAAGCTTTCGGAGGCTTTGTATGTGGCAGAGCAGAAGGCTAGAGAAGCTGTTGCTATGAGGTCTAAGGTTCAGAAGGAAATGCTTTTGAAGGAGAAGGAAAGGAAGGAACAGGAGTTGAGGGCTTTGGCTCAGAAAGCACGGTCGGAGAGAATTGGTGTTGCTCCACCGGCTGCTGCTGCTTCGGTTGTGAGTGGGTGTCGATGATGGTGGTGATATGAGATTGATTATGAGCATAGGGATAGGATAAGGGATAATAGGCTTTGGAGAGGAAAGGGAAAAGAATCTCCGAAGGAGAGTAGGGATAAGAAAGAGAGGAGTCGGTTTGCAACGTGAGAAGATTCGTGAGGAAAGGCGAAAGGAGAGGGAGAAGGGAGAGAAGGGTTAGAGGCGGAAGATGCTGCATGGAAAGAAGAGCAAGATTACTAGAGATAAGGGACCGTGATATAAGTGAGAAAGTTTGCTCTTGGTTTGGGCTTCTACGACACAGGGACAGAGTTTATGTATGAATGAAGACTATTCACCAGGATATAAGGATGTCTTCTGGGTTGCAACGGATGATCAGTAATAATGTGTATGACAAAGGCTCTGTTCACTGCGCAGCCAACGCTTTCCACTCTCTATAGCGAGAAGGATCTTGATAATGAAAGCTATGGAGGTGCAGATGAACAGCTGGAGAAGATTATGAAGACCGAACGCTTTTAAGCCTGATAAAGGATTTGCCAGGGGGTTTCTGAAAGGGCAGGTCCAAGGGATAGACCGGTTGAGTTTGAGAGTGAAGAGCCTGATCCGTTTGGTCTTGACCAGTTTTTTGACTGAGGTCAGAAGGGTAAAGAGGCCATGGAAAATGTAGGTGGGGGAGGAACTATGAGAGCTAGTGCTGGATCTTCAATCGAGATGGTTCGGAGGGAGGTTCTGGCAGGACTCGGATTGGATTTGAAAGAGGGCGTTAACGGATCAGTGTAATGGCTTTATTGATATCATGCTTAAGTTGGGTATGCCTTGATGTGGATGGTAAAGATAACGTGGTTGAGTCATCACATACTTTTTGTTTGCCCCCCAAGGGATCACCTTATAGGTGTTTGAATGACTTGTATTTTTGTTCCAAACTTGCATGAGTTTATGTATTTTATCTTCATGGAGTTATATTGAGTGAAATGCAATGTTTACAGAGATCTCCTCAAATTGAATGAAATGTAATTGGATGTTAAAATGTACTCCTTGAGTTACCAAGTTATTTAATGCCTGATTACCTGATACTACATTTGCTTGCTTCTGTTGCTTTTTTTCATTTATGCCATTGAAGGGCTGTTATGGTTGGTAATAAGTATCTTGATCACTGGTAGTTTAGTTTGCTGATTGTGGTACTGGTACTTGATGCTACTACTATTACAACTGTAGAGACTAGAGTGGATTACTGTCTAGTCTTTCTGTTTTCATGTTATGGTAACTGATGATTCTCTATTAGAATGAAATGTAATTGATAGCTTTAAATGTACTTGAGTTATCGAGTTTTTCAATTCCAGATAATACATTTGCTTGCTTGTTATCGCTGATTGAGTATGCTATCGAACGAGAAATTAGTCAATTGAGATGTAAAATAGTGTTTAATGATTCAAGTGAATGTATATTATGAGATTTGATAGAACTGTGTATTAGTAGTTATCCTCCATAGATCAGTCATTTGAGGCACACAATGAGCAGGATAAATGAACGATATTATTTTTAGTAGTTTTCCTTCACATACTATGTTTGAAGCACTTCTCTGGATTCTTACACATGAGGCTCTCCACCCATAGGCTGTAAATTATCCCCTTCATTAACGAGGAAAATTGGAACACCTTGAACTAATTGTCATTAGGATCAGAGTTAACTGCCACTGCCAGAACAAATTAATAAGTGAGAGAGATTCAAACTACCAGATTTTGTGTGAAGTATTGAGAAAATTTGATCTTAGAGTCAGAAGTGGTCAAAGCTTTTCTAGTCTTGCAAATGAAAATAGAATTCAAAATCATGTCTAAATGAATTCCTAAAGTGTCTTAGCTCGGAAACGTAGAATATACATTCCAAGGAATAGTGTTTCCAATGAGCACAAGTTTCCCTAATCCAATCATAGATTCAAAATCCAGTTCCTAAATGAAATTCCGTAAATATCTTAGCTCGGAATGTAAAATAAACATTTTCAAGGATGTAGTGTTTCCAATGAGCACAAGTTTCCCTATACAATCCATAGCACCTTGAGGTTAAAGCGGCAATGTTAGGACGTGTATAGGGAAACATATGGGTGTTTTTTTTCTTTTCTCATCTATAATTTTTTTTAAAAGTCTCTAAATTTTGTTAGAATTGGTTAATCCAAATATATATTTCACACATATGGATTAGTTAATTCAGAATTCAGACGTGTATATTGTGTATTTGAAAACATTGAAGACTGAAAAGAAAAAAAACACCCATATGTTAATATATAGTTGTGCTCTCTTGTTTGGACCCTCTATGGCCCTGTGTAATCTTAAGCCCTCTCACCCAGGTCTTTATATACTCATACCTCGTACTGTTCTAACTAAGAGTCAAATAATCAATTCTTTTATGCATATTCTCTAATTTACCTCCAACAAAACTTGCTTTGTTTAACATAGTTCCACAAACACGTTTAAATGTTATTATCCTCATTTCTTACCCATATAATTGGTTGATACAAAGAGAAAATTAAGATGGACAACTATGATGACGTCAAAAAGATGGATAACTATGATTTACATAAAAGAAATGATAACCTATGGTGTACTTTTTGTCTTTATTTTCCCATAATCACAAAAAAAACCAAAAAGGAAACAGAGAAAAGGATATAGTTTTATTAATTATCGCTTTATTATATTCTATAGTAATAAAAAAAAACACTCAAATATTAATTTTCAAAAACCATAAATGTAAAACAAACCAAGTGATGACATTTTATAATGAATGAAAACGAAAAAGTGGGCAGAAAAGAGGATAGCTATGATGATTTGCAGGTTGAGATCTCTGCTTTCTCTTGCCAAATGCGCAGTTCTCAACCCTTCCAATCACCGGCAGCAGCAGCAGCACGCACTTTCTCTTCCTCCCATCACTTGCAGGTCACCTCTCTCTCTCTAGTGTGATCATTCAATATCATCACCACTTCACAACACTTGTCTTTCTTTGTGTCTACTTGCCTTAACATACCCTTTTTCTAAATTCTTCTTATCTCTTAAAACATGCAAAGTCAAAATATTTCATGCTAATTCTTAACTGGGTACTTTACATTACTTATAGATTTTATCATTTTAGTCACTTTTCTTATGCTTTTTTCATTCTTCCCTTTTGGGGTGTGTGTTTATCTCAAAGTGAGAGTGTTTAAAGTGATTAGTTTTGCCTTTATAAGCTGAAATTTTACTTTTTTCATTTCTTGTGTTTGTGTTGAAACATCATTGACAGTTTCTTTATAGGTTGGCATGTCCCCTTAGTATAATATACATGTGAATTTCATGCTTCTTTTATATATTTTTTATACTTTTCTTGATGCACTACATACAGAATGTTGGATTCATTGGCCTTGGAAACATGGGTTCCCGAATGGCGAATAATCTAATCAAAGCTGGATTCAAACTTACAGTTCATGACAAGTAATGTTTTAAATCTTTTCTTCAACTTAATACCAATGTCTACCTGTCAGTGTTGTGTTTGTGTCAGTGTTGTGTTTGTGTCAGTGTTTCATACTGTTAATTGAATTTGTAAAATATTGGCAGAAACTCTGATGTTCTTGAGACGTTCTCTCAGATGGGGGTTTCCACAAAGAAAACACCATATGAAGTTTCAGAAGCAAGTGATGTTGTAATTACAATGTTACCTTCTTCTGCCCATGTGAGCATATTAATTCCAGTGAATACATCACATCATTTGTTTGTAGATTGATTCAATTTCCCCTCTAGTTCTGCAACAACTTATTCGTTGAACTATGATTTCAGTTTTCAGTTAACAATAGCTTGTTGTGTACTTAAATATGTCATTTAGCATACTGAAGGTTTGGATGAATTTTCTTATTGCTCCCAATATTATTATATTCTGATGGCAGAATAACATTCCGTTTTTAATTTAAAGTAGGTGATTGATGTTTATACTGGACCAAATGGTTTGCTTCATGGTGGGAAACTCTTAAGGCCATGGTTATTGATAGATTCATCCACTATTGATCCACACATCAAAGAGAATATCTTTCAACTATCAATATTCTAATTATATTCTAAAAGAAAGAAATGGTACATAAAGTGAAATGTTCATCCAAGTAAACTACGTTTACTTGAATTGCATGTGTGAATTCCTTATTTAATCCTTTCTAGTATCATGATAAGCATGTGTAATTCATTAGCATGCTAATTTGTTGTTCATGGAAAATTAATGAGAATGTCTTTTCACTTGTGTATACTATAGCTATGCTCAGTTATGTAATTCACATACAAAATTATAGAATTTGATTGCAACTTGTGTTCTCTTTTGTAAGATATGTGTTCAAAAGCCCGTCTTTATTAGCACATGTGCTCCTACAACTTATGGTGTCTTTATTTTATTTTTCTTTATGAAATAGGAAAGAGGGGTTATCGTTTAAATCCTAGCGGTATACCAAAATTGCTTCAGAAGCCTTTAGTTTGCTGAATATATTTACTTCTTTCAAGGGTGTTGTGGTCTTGTAATGATGATACATTGGTGAAGGTGATTGGGAAATTCCTGCATGTTTGGAGATGCCCCTGTATCTGGAAGTATAATTGTCAGCAGAAGCTGGGACACTTACTTCATGGTATTACTTTTCGTCATTTGGTCCTAGAAACCGGAGGAGAATAGTAGATTCCGATATTATTGGAGTTGGTCCTTGAAATTTTTTTTGGAACATCAATATACTCTCTTGAAAATATCAGTGACATCAAGTTGGCCTCAATATGAATCTAGTTCCTTTTCACAGTAACTTTTGGACTATGGAGATATTAAAAAATTACATTTGGAGTACCAAATTGGTGTAAATATCTTTCAAGGACCAGTAATTGGTATTCCAATTATTAATAATATTATCTACAGTATTATTTATAAGCATTTAAATAGTATGTATCAATTTATTAACAAGATGTCATGATGTTTCGGTCCTTGCACGAGAATTAGGTAACATAGCTAAACTGGTTGCGGCCAAAGTTTTGGATTTTTAACAAACTTTAGTAATGAAAAGATTGGAATTTTCCCCAGGTTGGGTGGCTCTGAGGAAGCACTTCTCTCTGCGAAACCTTTATTCCCTTTCAATGGGAAAAAGTACAATATATTGTGGTGGAGCAGGGAGTGCTGTAATAACCATAATAGCGCTCCTTTTTCCTATATTCGTGTCATATACTATATCTTGTATTGGTTTTTGTTAACAGGCAGCAAAATATGTCAAATAATTTTGGCTTTGGCTGTGAGCATCGCTGATCATCAAAGCCCTTGCCTCTAGGCCTCTCTTGGTGTGCTGCAGCACCTTCGATCAAAGATATTTAACTCTCGAGCGCCTCGCTGCTGGACGTAGGTATGCAGCTCTTTTCTCTCTCAATTCAGATCTACAATTAGCTGCAGCACAGTGGTAGCAAAAGTTCATGAAATTATTTGCATAACTTAGCTTTAATCTAAGGCAACTTATAGCTAAATGTTTTAGGTACTTTATGTAAATTAATCAAGGTAAAAGTTGAATTGCAGTGATGCTTACAACCCGTTCCTGGATGTGATGGAAGGGGTGCCCTCTTCATAGGGATTATAATGGAGGATTTGCACTAAGCTTATGGTTAAGTAACTAGTTTTAAATCAACTTTCAGATGTTCTGTTTATTTGGATATGGATGGATGGTCTATAATAAGAGTTAGGTACAGTGGAACGCATTCCTTCATCGCCGGCTAACAAATGTTCATCATCTTTGATTTGTCCACAGTTTGCTAGTAATTCATTTGAGATTGTGGTGTTAAAATGCTATCACTTCTATTTTTCTGAAATTATTAAGAGTGTCTACTTGCTTTTGTCAGTTATAGCTTACAAAATACAAAGAGAGGGATTTTTGTTTTTAAACAAAAAGAGATGTTTTTCCATCAAATAATATGAAGTCTATTTATCTTTTTGGTTATTTATTAGCTTTATTATTTATTAACCTGGAGTGTGATATAACTGTGTGTTTGTTTGCTTTAATTTTAAATTTAGGTTGTTAAACTAAAAGACATTATTTGATTTTGCATAGAACCAAAGGACTTAATACTAGCATTAGAATCAGCTAAGCTGGCTGATGTAATACCCACTAACATCTCAAGCGCAACAGATGTACTATTCCTTTCTTGCATAACCTTAAGTATGTCATGACAGGTCATGTGATCACTGTGTTGCTCTTTGGACCCTTAATACTGAGGGTAACGTGGGATTAATTCCGTGGCGAAGCATTTTTCGCTTTAAAAAGTTGAAAATTTGTCGTGTAAGAATGTTTCAATGGCAACTTATGTAAAATGTGGATGTTCTAAATTTAGAGTTATTATTACCAATGGAATTTGTGTTCTGCACAGATATAACTGAACTCTGCAACGGTGGCCTCATGATGCAAAGACTTTTTCGTGTGCTTTTCGACACTATTACTCAGGAATGGACGAGCCTCTGGACACATAAATTAAAGTAATCTTATTAGATCTGTAACTTCTTTATGTATTTGGTTTCTTGTATGGTAAGACCATTAATTTGGTGCAATGAAACTGGATAAAAAGTGTGTTGTTATTTTTGTTTTTCAATTAGAAGTAACTTGTGATAGCCTAAATCAGTAATTCTGAATGCAATATTTTAAACAAGACTAACATATTTTGGTCCAGATACAGTTGTGACTATTAGTCATAAATTTCATACACTAGTAATAATGAATTCAATGGAGAAAACGATAAACACAACAAAATTTCTCTCCACGAAAAAAACTTGGGGCTTTTGGAATGTCCAAAGTTCCAATCTTCTATAAGATTACGGGAATTCAATGCTTAGCTGGTCCCATACTGCCAAAAAGTGAGTACACAAACATGTTATTACTAGCAGATTAAAAAGATAAAAAGGGAGACAATTCTTTTTAGAAGAGATAAAAACTAATCCAATATCACAAACTTCATATTAAAAGGAAATGTTTAGTTTACCATTTAACAATGGCTTCAAACATTTTTATACCACTAA
>PGWS01002325.1:0-19848 GCA_002896235.1 Cicer reticulatum
ATTTCATATTCTCTCCATTAAATTAAAACATTAAACACATTCAATTACATTCTGATTTATTATTCTTATATTCAATTCAACTATACACCAGCCGATCTGAAATCCAAAATTACCCACCAACAAACTGTACTTAGAAGTTCATAATTACAGCATCTTACCATAACCACAGCAGTAACACAAAACAATAAACACTGTTCCATTAGCATACACAAACAAACCTTAATTTTAAGTTGTTGTCAACTAATAATAAAGCCAAAATACAGATAGATATAATAATAATAAAAAAAAAACACCACCATCCTTCAATACCCTTTCATTTCATTCTATTCCATTTCATTCTCACATCACTCTCTTTCGTTTTTCTTTGCGAATCTCATTTTCAACCACCACCATGAAAACACCTTAACCACGAGTACCCATCAACACCAATTTAAAAAACAGCAAAACCCCACTTCAAAAGTCAAAAACTTTGAAAAATTTCTTCCCAAAATGCAAGACCCCACTTCCGCCGCCGTCGAAACCAACCACCACCATCAACCGTCGTTACCTTCAAAACGGAACAACCGAACAAAGAGACCCGTTTTCAAAATCCTACCGGGTCAGATCGCGTTCCGTTTAGTTTGCCACTCGTCAACCGTCGGAGGTTTGATCGGAAGTTCAGGTTCAATCGTTTCTCAGCTCCGGCGAGAAACAGGATGCAAAATCCACTGCGAGGATTCGGTCGCCGGCACCGATGATAGGGTTATTTTGGTAATTGGTTCGATATCGCCGCGTAAGGGTATTGCATTGGGTGATGGAGAAGTTGAGGTTTCTAATGCACAAGAAGGTGTTGTTAGGGTTTTTGAGAGGGTTTGGGAACTTGAAGGTGAGAAAGGTGTTAATAACAGTAATAGAGAAGTTTTTGGTAAATTGTTAGCGCATACTTCACAGATTGGTGCTGTTGTTGGGAAAGGAGGGAAGAATATAAGCAACATTAGGAATAATAGTGGTACCAAAATTAGGGTTTGTCCTTCTCCACATTGTGCTTCTAAAGATGAGGAGTTAGTTCTTGTGAGTTTTCCTGCTGCTTACTATTTTTGTTGTTTTTATTTTGCTACTAATATTATTGTGTTGTTGTTATTGGATTTGACTCTAACTTAAGGTCTTTGAATTAAGAAAACTCAATAATTAAAGAGTATTAGCAAACTTAACTAAATTAATACTAATTAAGAATGTTAGTTAATTTTATTTAATTTCATCAATATCATTAAAAAGGTTTGTTTCCTAAACTATCCTTCATGGGAACTTGCTTCATAGAAATACAAGAGTTAATGGAAAACAAAATCTAAATTAGTTGAAGAGTAATGATAACATTAAATGAAGTAAAGCAAGTTGTTATTTGGTTATATTTTTAAGATAATAAAATAGTACGAATCTTTTTGTCGCTTATTTTGCTTTTCTTTTCATATTCTTGTTTTCTTTCCTTTTGATTAAGATCGAAAATTGTTTGTAAAAAATGTAGTATTTTCTTTTTGAAAAATATGTAGCATTTAATAAAAAACAACACTAATGCCCCACATTTTATTGACTTTTTAAAATACTTGAGTAAGGAAATTGGCTATGATTTGTCTTATTATTAAGAGAATTTTGGATAAGGATTCAAACTGTATCGGTGAAATTCATGTCAAATATTATGTTTTTATTAATGGTACGCAATCTTGATCTTGTTTTCTTCCTAGGAAACTTGGATGACAAATGCTGCATTGCTTAATTTGGCATGAAAATCATATTACTATGTGGTATGTTGTGCATGTGAATTGGAATTTCAATTTTGAGATTGTAGGTGTATGGAACTTGTGATAAATTAGGATGTCTAACTAGAGGGAATTGGCAAGTAGTGGAGAGATAGTAACTGATTCTGCTCTTGTTTTGTTACCAATATCTATACTTTTTCTTGGTCTGCATTTCATCTGATGCTTGTTCCTAGTAGGATAATTAAGAGTCAATGACTGCTAATTGATGCATATAATTTCAATGGGAGGACAAATATAAAGTACAAAGATATTTTAGATCCATGTTCCAGGCTTGTACAATATTTTCAGACAATTCCAAAATAATGCCATTCACTTGTCAATTGTCATTGAAATGACTATTTGAAATTCTTTTTCTTTATCCGAGGACTTGTTTGATTGGCAGATAAGCGGTGAAAGTTTGGCTGTAAAGAAAGCACTGATTCTTGTATCTCGTTATCTTCAAGATTGTCCGCCGCTGGGAAAAGTATCTTTGAACACGCCGCCAACTGTTAGCTCTTCTGATAGGTCAACCTCTAACCTACACGAGGATCTTTTTCCTCACCTTAATTCGTGGTTACCTTCGATGGAAGGTTTATCTATAAACGATGCTTCAAAATCGACAAAGAATTATAACATAAACCCTAGCCTTGACTCAAAAGGTACCGGACACGAAGTTGTTTTCAGACTCCTTTGCTCTAACAATATAGCTGGTAGTGTGATTGGCAAAAGAGGGGCTATAGTTAGAACTTTAGAAAGCCAAACAGGTGCTTCTATATCTTTGCAGCTCCAATTAAGTCAGTTTGAAGGCGCACTCACCATTTCCGCTTTTAGTAGCATTTGCAGAAAGTTGCACGTACACCACTATTTTTTATGTTGTTTCGTGCATGATATATAAATAACGAATTATAAATCCGAATGAAAACACATTTGAATTGCCTAGTTCTGTTTGTTTGATCTAGATGTGGCTTTTTTGTTGTCAATCCAGAATCTTGAATCTAAGTAATTCTCGCTGCACAAGATGCTGTTATTCTGGCTTTGCTAGAATTTGTTGAAGATCACATTCGAAATGGAATTTCACTCCAGCCTCGTAGTGTGGAATCACCGTAACGCAAGGCTTTTTAGTTGCATCAAGCACAGCAAGTTCTTGACGGTCCATGAAGGTCAGGTGTTTCAGAATGAAGAAGTGAGTGGTGCAGAATACAACTACTGCACGGAGAGCCAGTTCCAGATGGGGCTTCAGATAATGATGTGGTGGTCCAGGTATACTTATGTATCTTGTATAATTCAAGACAGCTATTTTACTGTATCATATGCTGACATCCTTCATGATAAAAGGATAACTTTTGGTTCTGTTTGGTAAAAAGTAGTGGATGACGGATACACTGTTTGATAGCGGATAAGATAACATATTGAGTTTGAAGTGTTTGGTAAAATTAACGGTTGAACTAACTAATAAATATAAAATTACATACAAATATATTTTAAATTAATATTTAAACTTGGGTAAAAATGTGGGAAAATATATACGCTATAAGCTATAAATTTAAACACTACTTGAAGTAGCATCTCAATAAACACAGTAAGCTCGTGAAAAAACACTAAAAGGCATAAGCTCGTGAGAGAATAATGTTACCAAACAGTTATACTTTAATCATGTGAGCTTTTAAGCTACAAACTAGCGGGTTGACCTTGCCAAGCAGGTTTGTTGCTTAGTTTCAAATTTAAAGTTCTTTAATATGAAAACAGTTGGTAGAAGTTCTATATTTACTGTCTTCGTGCAGATAACTGGTGGGTACCGATATGTAGAAAACGCTCTACGTAAAATCACTAGTAGAATCAGGGATAATCCTTTGCCTAATGAGGGGCATGCTGAAGCAAGAAAGAAATCCAGTTTTCAAGTAAATAAGGATACTGTGAAGAGTAAGATCTTTACACACAGAAAATCTGGTTTTCCTCCTGGGAGGTTTCCACCACAGGTATTCTTCACCTTCTTTGTGTTTTACCATCTTCCAATTTCTATTACATATTTACATCTCTTTCTTGTTTTTCCTATGGTCTTAGCACAAGATTGTTTAGGAGTTTGTGTATTTGCAGAATGCAGGGGTGCGTGCTAAAACGATCAGAGAAAATGTGGAATTAAATACAAATTTAATTGAGAATTTGGAACCTGGCAGGTCAGTATAATCCAGCTGGGAATACACGCCTCCGCTGTCATTCTTAGCCACTTTCCAATTAGTTTGTTTCCTATGCCTGCAGAAGCTTTCATACTTCTATAGTCTTTAAATCTCAATGTTTCGAAATAGAAGCTCTTGTGTTTTGTATCGTATTGAATTTTCTAGAACCTAGAGAAGAAAATAATCTTCATTTGCTTCATGTAATTCTTATTTATCATCTCTATGTGCTATTAGTAGTAATAATGATTTTCGCTTCTCTCTCTACATTTATTTAAAACTGTGTTTTGACAGAGGAAATGTACTTGACATGCTGTTGACAAATACTACTGTATGGATTATAGTTTCACTGAACATGTCTTTGGTTCTGCTTTATGGTGAAGATGTGTGCAATTTAGATCGAATCAGACAGGCTTTCGATTCATTCCCTTTACAATATTCATGCATCTTTTACTTTGCAGTGACTCTGTGGATTAGTGTTATGCTCCTGTGCTGAGATTACTTGCTATGATTTTAAATCATAGATCAATATCGGTTTTTGGACACTAATGATTTTAATAACGTCAAAAAATAAAGTAATGAGTTTAACTTACACTCATAAATTTTGTTACATTGCTTGAGTATGTGCACATTCCAAATATTTAGAACTTGACTTGTTTGCCTCTATTTGAAATTTAGCTCTTGGCAGCGGTGAGTTTCCATTTATAACCCATTTAAATGTTTTTAACATAATTAGAGGTACTTTGTTTTTGCCTCCAAAATAGACACTTTCATTTTTTATTATTAAATCATATATACTCTTTAATTCCTGCAGTTGCAAAATCTTTTACTATATATTAAACCACTTTTTAAAAATGTCAGACATCTACAAATGAAAGGGTTACAATTTTAATATACATAGTTTTTAATTATTAAAGTTGGTACTAATACTGTTATGGGTATTGTTTATGGAGCAGATATCAGGTGCAAATGTTGGTTTATATCCTTGTGTTGGTACAAGTGGAGGGAAGTAGTGATATTGGAGACACCTGATCAAACATTTGCAGCTCAGAGCTTGCTTCAGCTTCTCATTCAAACTGGACATGCAAGCTGATGATGAATCATATGACAATTTCATTTCATTTCATTTTTAGTTCTTCCTTCAATACAGGAGGAGGAGGTGCCATAGTGTTTGGTTGGTGTACATAGATATATCACAACACAAGAACTTCGCTACTCCACTTCACATTGTGAATAGTCATATTTACTGTTTGTTATAGACTCACTCTTTCACTTCAAAATAATATGATGGTTACCTCCTGTAGATTGATTTGATACACATTTTGTTTGTTTCTCTTTAAAGGGCTGGATGGGATGTGGAGCTATTATTTTGCTCCAAGATATTTATACAACTTTCATCCTCTTCCTTTGCTTTCTTTAGCTATTGATATTGTTCTTCATATATCTGTCATTTACAGGTAGAAAATTTGTCATTATAAGGACATATGGACAAAGTTGATTCACGTCTTCAATTTTAGAAATCAAAATAATATACTCTATAATTTATAGTGAACTAACATAAACTAAGAGGTTGGTTGTAATAAAAAAGAATTAATAATTAGGTTTCTTGTTAATTATGGGTATGCTTTATTTGTATTATATTTAAATTTTACAATTATATAAGTAATTTTTATATTGACATGGTTTCAAAGACACACAAAGTTGACAACAAAATTCAACAGCAATTAGTTCAAATATATATTAATTAGGACTGTTGAAAAATATAACAATATATTGTAATTCATTAACAATCAACTAATTGTTATCAATTTGTGTCAAAACAAGATTTGAGATCCGCACACGAATCTATAGAGATTCCCACGGTAGCAATTGAGAGAAAATCTCTCAATAGTAGAACTTATTAAGATCTCTAAAAGTGATAAGCGATTTTGATATAAATAATTTAAAAATTTCTTTAAGAGATTTTAAAGAAAACATAATGATTTTTGTGTTTTTTATAAAATTATAAAAACCTTCAATTTGGATTTTTTTCTAGAAGTATTCTATTTTTTTTTTCTTTTCAAAACATAAAAGTTAATTTTTTTACAAAAGTAAGTTTCTAAAAAGCGAGCAATATAATTGTTTTTAGAACCACTAACAATAATTAAAATATTAAAATCTTTTCTTACTTATTTAATACTCTAATAAATTTTTTTCTTAAAAATATAATTTTTTATCGTGAGATAATATCATTACACTTCGGAACTCTTACACACTTGTAAGGTTTACCCCCCCCCCCCCCTCGGTGATTTATGAGGTATTTGTTGAAACAAGTAAAAAAAATAAAAACATTTTTTTTCTATTCTCTTGAACATTTCAACCCAACTTTCAAAAGAAATGCACCTGCGGTTAAAATTAGCCCGCCCTTTATTAGGCTTGAGATGAGATTTATAAACTGTAGTTGTTACGTTTAAGTTCCCATTGAGTAAGAACATTAAACAATTGTATTATAGCATGAAAACATGAATTTATATACTTCCCTCATTGCACATTGCGCACACACAAAATCCTTAACTACCCTCAAAGCAATTCACTCCCACATCATCAAATCCGGTTTCTTGTTCTCATTATTAGGTCACAAGCTCATTGATGGATACATCAAATGCGGCATCATAACTAAAGCACGCAAGCTGTTCGACGAATTGCCCAACAGACACATAATTACTTGGAATTCAATTATCTCCTCTTATGTCAGCCATGGGAAGACCAAAGAAGCTATTAAGCTTTACAACAACATGCTCTTTGAGGGTGTTTTACCCGATGCTTACACGTTCTCTGCAATCTTTAAGGCTTTTTCGGAGTTGGGTCTTTTACGTGACGGCCAAAAGGCTCATGGGTTGGCTGTGGTTTTGGGTTTTGAGGTATTGGATGGGTTTGTTGCAACTGCCATTGTCGATATGTATTGTAAGTTTGATAAAATGAGGGATGCCCGTTTCGTGTTTGACCGTGTTTTGGATAAAGATGTTGTCTTGTTTACTGCATTGATTGTGGGGTATAATCAGCATGGTCTTGATGGCGAAGCTTTAGAGGTTTTTGAGGAAATGGTTGGTATGAGAATAAAGGCTAATGAATATACTCTAGCAAGCATTTTGGTTAGTTGTGGTAATCTAGGAGATTTAGTTAATGGTAAGTTGATTCATGGTCTTGTTGTTAAGTCAGGTTTGGAATCTGTTGTTGCTTCACAGACTTCACTTCTTACTATGTATTCGAAATGCAGCATGGTTGAGGATTCAATAAAGGTGTTTAATCAGCTTGCTTATGCAAGCCATGTGACTTGGACGTCTTTTATAGTCGGTCTTGTGCAAAACGGGAGAGAGGAGGTTGCTGTGTCGGTATTTAGGGAAATGGTCCGTTGTTCAATAAGTCCGAATCATTTCACGCTGTCTAGTATTCTTCATGCTTGTTCAAGCCTTGCAATGCTTGAAGTAGGGGAACAAATACATGCCATAACCATGAAACTAGGAGTAGTTGGAAATAAGTATGTCGATGCTGCATTGATACATTTGTATGGAAAATGTGGAAATGTAGAAAAGGCAAGGTCTGTTTTTGATTCACTGACCGAGTTAGATATAGTATCCATTAATTCAATGATCTATGCTTATGCTAAACGGTTTTGGGCTTTGAGGCACTTGAGCTATTTGAAAGAATGAAAAAAGTGGGACTTGAACTAATGGTGTTACATTATTAGCATTCTCTTGGCATGTAACAATGCCGGGTTAGTTTGAAGAAGGTTGCAAAATATTTGCTCTTATTAGGAATATTAACCATGATATGGAGTTCACAAGAGATCATTATACTTGTATGATTGATTTGGTTGATCGAGCGAGGAGATTTGAAGAGGCTGCAAAGCTGCTAGAGGAGGTGAAAAATCCCCGATGCAAAACTATGGAGAACACTTCTAAATGCATGTAAGATTCACGGAAGAGTAGAGATGGCAGAAAAAATTATGAGAAATATTGTTGAACTTGCTCCTGGAGATGGAGGAACTCATACTTCTCTTGACGAATATTTATGCGTCGGCTGGAAATGTGGAATGAGGTGATTGAGATGAAGTGCACTGAGAGATTTTGAGGTTAAAGAAAAGTCCTACCATGAGTTGGGTTGATATTGATAGAGAAGTTCATACTTTTATGGCAGGAGATTTGTCTCACCCAAGAGCTCATGAATTTTAGAAATGTTGCATGAATTAATAGAGAAGGGTTAAAACTATAGGTTATAATCCTGATACCAAGTTTGTGTTGCAGAATTTAGAGGAAGAGAAAAAGATTAGTTCTCTATATGATCACAGTGAAAAATTGGCTATACTTTTGCTTTATGGAAGACTAGGTGGTAGGACTAGTACTATAAGAATTTTCAAGAATCTTAGAGTTTGTGGCTGACTGTCCACGAATGGATAAAATTTGTTTTCTTTGCAACTGGGAGAGATATAATTGCTAGAGATGCAAAGAGATTTCATCATTTTAAAGGAGGGATCTGTTCATGTAAACATTATTTGAATCCCCAATGTTATAATTCCAAATATTGAAGATAAAATTACCGTGCAATATTATTCATATCGCCCTTTTATGATTGTGATAACTTTTAACTCTAATCCAAGATGCTAACTAGAACAAGAAAATGATATTTTTAGACATAAATTTGGAATCAAAATTTGAAAACAATTTATATATATATATATATATTATTATATATAATATGTGAGACAAACTCTATATTTAAAAGTTTGAATGAAAATAAACAAAGGTTAATTAAGAAAGTTAATTATAATTTTAAAATGTTATGTTAATTTAACATGTGTTTTTGAGTGGATTTAATTAAGAACATAATCAAGCAAATCAAGAAAAGACAGCAACAAGATCATTCTGCATCATAACAGAGAATGATCTCCAGCTTCAACAACTGTCCATCACAGCATATTGGTCAAACTTTTTCTATCTCTTTGACAAAGAGTCTGCCCTAGAAATTATTCATATCTAATCAGTACATGGCAAGGAACAAGTAGGATTCATCCAACTCAAAAAGGTTATTGGGTCTCAAAGATCAAAGGATCTCAAAGATCAAAGGACTCAAGACAGACAAAAGTCATGACAGTTTGCAAAACTCCAAAAATCAAATGTCAAGAAAGTTCGATCAATCTTGACATATGCTATGACAAAATCAATTACAAGGAAATCCAGAACGTTTAAAATGGGAACTCCAGAATGATTTTGAAGCTCAAGAAAGTTCAAACTGCAAACCAAGAACGTTAATCATTCTCCGTTTTCTGCACAATGACAACAACTCCGTTTTCTTCCTCTGATTGACTGTAATCATCTCTCCAACATTCTCAAGCTACACTCAAGACTAAGACAATAATGTACCATCCAAGATCAATAAAGAAACGTCAAGAGTATTTTCTAAAAAGGACAGAATTGCTTTAAATGCTAAACCAATAAAGTCAAAAAGCTATTTCAAAGAAGATTATTTTTATTCTGAAATTATGTTTCAGTCAAAAAAGTAGAGCCTCTCCAACACTCTTGTACTTCATTCAGATGCTCTACAGCCTATAAATAGAAGGCCAATATCCTGATTCAAGGCAAGATATTCAATGGCTTCGAATCCATAAATCAAATCACAACACACTTGAAATTCTGAAAAAACAGAGGTCAATCACATCTGATTTCTGCGAAATTAGTTGCTGGTTCTATACTCATCTATTAGCTTGCCAGAATTTCATATATCCTTCTGTAAAGAATCAATTCTCAAACAAAGAGTGAGAAATCTCAGATTCTTCAAAACAATCAAATGTAAAACTCAAACTATAAGAGTTCTTTATAGTGTTTTTAAGATTCTTCCTATCAAAGTTAGATGGTGCTGTATTCTTTCCTGGTGGAAAGCAATAGAGTTGAAAAGATAAGGTTGATCGTACTAGGTGCTGTACGATCAAGAAATGCTTTTGTTTTAACACTTAGTGAAAATTGTGGGAGGACTGACTAACCCTCGTTGATGACACCAAGATAAATCTTGTGTGGTATTCTCATATCATATCTCTCTATTATCAAACTGAATTAACTAACTAAGATAAGACATAAATTATTTTCTGTTTTCATACTAATCAAGGAACGTTCTCTGTTTTAAAAATACAAACCAAGAGCGTTCTCCTTTTCTAACCAAGATCGATCTTGAGTTATTTTCTCAAGTTTTAACCGAAATTTTTATAAAAGGTGCATTTACAATTCAACCGCCCCTTTCTTGGAAATCAATATGTTACTTCATATATATCTGACATACTTTGGATAATTCAGGTTAATAAAATATTTGAAGTCTTGAAAATTTATGTTAAATGACATTTAAGTGTTTAATTTGTGTTTAATAATAATTAATGAGTTACAATACATTTTTATTTTATTAATTAACAATTTATCTTAATGAAATTAACCAACATTTGAGTTATGTTCAAACCATCTAAGTTGTGAATTGAGTTAAACATCTAAGTTGTCATATTTTGATGTAATTTTGTGTCAACATAATATAACTTTTGAAAACAATGAGCAGATAATTTTCTCTATCAAAAGGGATTGCCTAAGTAATTATGGGAAATATTTATGGGTTGAGTACTTAATACTATTTAACCCATCCCATAATATAACTATTTACATGTCTAAATTAGAATTTCATATTTAATATTAAAGTTAGATCTATGCTTGAAGTACAGATCAAAATTAATTTTGGCATTAGAAATACATTTGTTTATACTTTGTAAAACAAAATATACATATCTATTAATGGTTCACCTCAATGTAATTAACTAAACCGTCAGTAATGCAACACTGCACCAGCCTTAATTTTCAATGCACAAAAACCTCACAGCCAAATAAATAATAATTAATGAAACACATTGGAGGATGGAAGAATATTGAAAAACCAGATTCTGTTACATACAACTCTAACGTATTATTTACAGTGCTCTCTGGGTTACTAAAACTGAAGTATAAGAAAAGGTGTATACAAAACAAGATGAGTCTGATAATACATCAGTATAGTATTGGATGGTGAATGGCGTAACCAGAGATCATACATACACCATATGGAAGCATCATACACTGGAGGCGAATTCCACTGGAAGTGTTTCCTGATCTGTGATACACATAAACAATAATTCAATTGTCATTGCCAACCTTACATATTAACTCTTTTGAGTTCTAGCAACTATGCATTAAATATATCTTTTTCACAATCATCCAATCAAATTTTACTATAATGTCACTTATTATATTAATACAATTCACAAATATCTCAACAAACCAATCTAATTAAAAGATCTAATTAACGAGTTATGTAAAAATTTTACGTGTCTTCGCATTGTTTTTAAACTCTTATTTAAAACAAATTTAGTGTATTTCTTTTTGGGTTATATACTAACTTTACATCCTGGTGACTTTTGAAAACAGGAAATAATGATGAGCAAAATCCAGAGTAAAATTTAATCATATAGCATTGAAATATTCCCTGAACTATAGCAAAGGGTGATAAAATAACTTCATCACATAAAGTATTGAGAGGAATTACTTTTACTAATTACTTATGAAGTGCAACAAACTCAGCCTGAGATATTTTTTGAGGATTTGTTTAAGCTGGTATACATCACTCTCCTTGAGTACAACAGCAAATTTTCTCAGTCAAGAATATCATTAAAAGGAAGGTCATAGTAATTTGCATATCACTGCAAAACAACATTATCAACTGAAGTTCGTTAGACAGTTGTCTATAGACTCATACATCTCAATCCCCATCCTCAAAGCCAGAACATCAGAGTACAAAGTTAACACTTATGATAAATTTTATCAAACAAGTTATATATTCAAGTGTACTTGGTAACATTGGGATTGAATATCGTGCTATTCGATAAGCAAGGTTCTGCTGAAGTTTGAGAATTTTATATCACTGAATAATATAGTATTCAACCCAAGTGTTACAAATAGCAGTTTACAGCGTAACAAAAATTTACAAATCATTGTTGTCTTAAGTACTCCAAGAAGGCTGGTCTTGGAATTTCAATGAAGGCACATAAATTCTTTTTGAGTAATAGTCAGTGGGTTTTAAAAGGGATGCATCCCACTTATAAACACATTTCCAAGTCATATCTTCATCAAACGCGGAACTCTTAACGACGCTATCATCACACCCAAGACTGAACATCTAGAGCATAACCCGAGTGACTAATAGCGGATGACCCAACAGATCTTCAATAGGCTTTATATCATCTTAAGTTTGAGTGGGACTAACTCAACCTCACAAATCGAATTATAAGGTGAGAGATGTGTCCACAAACAATAAAGACATTTTCATCCAAATGCGGGACCTCTGAACATTTCTAATGGTTGAACAAGTGAAGGAGTTAGACAAGGTAATGGATGAACAAGGGGAAAGCTTTCAAAACTTGACATAATCCTGTATTTTGGGGGGTCAATGGGGTTGAGTTTTATTTTGAGAACCCAAAGGAGTTTTGAAAAAAAGGAAAGATTGCACGCGGTATAGGTTGCCATGAACGAGCTTTCAAACCAATTGTAACCAAGCTAGACTACACAAAAACAACTATATTATCTAAATCGGTTCAAGAATTTGAACCTATTCATAAACAAAGTTCAATATCCATAATTGAATTTCTGGGTGGTACAATCAATAAACCGGTCATAACTCAACCAAAATTATCTAACAAATCCAATAACAATATACATTAGGAATCAAAATTCGTGAACCGTAAAATCCAAATATATCTCTAAGAACCCAAGCCATTCATCACATGAATACGAGACTATTAGCTTTTCACAAATACTAATATACTTTTGCTATAAACAGTGGGGAGAGGCTTGAAATCAATTAATTGATGCCAAATTAGGCATTGTCTTCTTTTGTTTGCTTCATGTGATGCAATGCAAATGATATTTTGGTTATCTCACTTGAAATTCAACGAATTTCATTCCACTAGAATGCTTGACTTTTTTTGCTATGCAAAAACTTGAATTGTCAAAACTAGCTTCAAAATATTAAATCCATGTGGTTTGAAAAATTGATCCATCATATTGGTTTAGTTCATTTTGATTTTTTTTTTTTTTTGCAAAAAAAATGGGACCACCCACCTTGCCTCCCTTATACCTTTTCTTCTTAATTTCCCCTTCCTTCCCACCCACCTTACTATGCAGGCGAGTCCGGAACAATCCAAATCCTTCTTTTACCCCTTACTCATAATTCTCACATTGTCTAGCATATATGAATGCCTAACACACACTTCATTAAATTACAATTCCAGTCTTAGGACTGATAAAAGCCACCAAATGTTAATCAGAATGGACAAGGGTAAGGGTTGCAAATGATTTGCAACCAATATACGAGAAACGCAAGGTAAATCTACCAATCTAATATCATTCATGAAACATGACAAAAACCAATATGTAATAAATATACAGTTTGTATATGCTTGCATTTATAAGCAACCAAAAAATGAAAAAGGTTAAAAAATATGAGAAATGATGATTTACCAGGTATGCATCCATAATGGATAGATCCTGCTATTCGAGCACTTATTAACCGCGATCCACCAGGGCAATACAAAACTTACTCCTGTAAATCTTTTCTGATACACTAGATGCCAGTAGCCCTAACTAATTCGTTATTTGAAATGTCAAGTTCTGTGCCGTTTTCCCATACACGTGCAAGAATACTCTAATTTTTAGAGTTACGATGACCAGCCCAAAACCCCAGAGTAATCCTGCAAAGCACAAATTTTCACAAAGGTTAAATAATCATGTAGAACCATTGTTATTAAATATTAATCTTACAGAACAACTATATATCAATGTACCAGCACACTTTGTTTATCTCATGACATAAATCATCCCAACCAAGTGGGAAAAGTATAATAGATACTGAAGTGCATTTGTGAGCAAGTTAAGGTAAAGGTGTCTGAATCTGAACATTCAAGTATCAAAGTTATTTTCATCACACTCATCAAGGACCACAACAAGATTGACATGCAACTTAAAATATAGATCCACAAATCAGGTATAATATTCTAACTAAGAGGAAGAGGCAAAAACCATAAATCTTAAAAAGCTTCACCTATTTTCTATATCATTCCCTCCAGATGGAAGAGCAAATGGTTGTAACACTTGAGGGAGAGCAACATCTTTGTGTGGAATGAATCCAACATCATAGCTAGGGGAGCACACTGCTCGAATGGCATTCTTCACAAGAAATGGAAGTCCTTCTGTTGCCCTTACACCAACATCATGACAAGTGACAAAGAAGTGATCGGCACCCAAGGTTCTGTTCCAATATGGATACTTGGATATCAAGCTCTCCACGTAATTTTGTACAATTATGGTCATATTCTCATAAGACGTGCCCTGCATAATATCCAAAAATGAGACTGACTATTCCACCTAGAACCAGGAACTTAACCATCCAGGCTAAACATTCTAAATCTTTCATATTAATTATCATTATCATTTCCTTTTTAGCTATGTATTTACATCACTATGGTAACAAACCATAAACAAATGTTCGATTATTTCCATCTCAGATGTTTAAAAAGATAAAAGTTAGGTACAGTACTATAAACATCATTACCATAGACACCATTACTACAATTTTTCAGTATACAGATGAAAAAATACTCATAAAACATTTGACACAATCAACCACCCCTTAGAATCGGTCAAAAGCAATCGGTGACAGTTTTGATATATTTTTAGTGAAACATGGTTTTAAATAAAGGTCCAAAACCAAGATCTAAATATCAATTTTTTATGTTGCTGAAACCACAAGACAACCGCGATTTGGGGCCACATTTGACCCTAAATCTCCATAATATCAAGGATCATGACATGACCGCAACTGTTACCGAGACATCGACATAAGAATCTACATGTAATTTTTGTCCTGTCAATAAAAGATCCAAGACAAGACCTTAATCATCAAGATTTTTTTATGTCTCTACAATCGTATAACACAACTGCGATTGATGCTGCATTTAACTGAGACAACTAGATTCTCTACACAATATTAAGGATTACAACACAACCACTAAAAAATCAAGCAATAAAGCAGCATTGTAAAATAACCGCTACACTGGCTCTAATAGCATAGAGGAATTTGAACAAATCCGTAAAGCTCCACGATAAGTAGTGTCAAATAACCGTTATTGCAGCTCTATAGCACTATAGGATAGTAAATTGAACAATCTCTATTTTTCCGCGATCTGCAATGGACAACATTGGAATAAAAGCACAAGATTACAAACAAATTAGAAAATGCAAAATACCCTTGCCGCGCATCTTGTGACACGAAAATCGGAATAAAAAAGAGTGAGCCTGATCAGGATGAAGAGTAAGAACGACTCTCCCTAATATTCTGAAAGAAATAACCTTCACTAGCATACTTCCCCGTAAGCTTCCTCGGAGTTTGATAAAAAGTTTTCGAATCCCCATCTGGGTAAACATAAACCTTGAACTTCTTCTCCATCTCTTCGTAATTCAACTTGAACACGCGCGGCGAGTGATAAACATCACCAAATTCATCATCATCTTCTTCTTCCTCTCTTCTTTCCGCATCTACGAGCTTCCCAACTGACTCTGAAATCTTGGAAACAAAACAAAACAAAAAATTAAACCAAACGGGTTATTTAAAAATTGAAAATTAAGAAATGGGTTGGTTATAGTTTATGGAAATTGGTTATCCAGACCTGTTGTGAAGGGGTAGAATATTTGAGGGAGAGATAGGTGAATGAAAGAAGAGTGAGGATTGCGAGGGTTAAGAGTGAACCACGAAGAGAGAAGAGAGTGTGCAATGAGGGTTTTACAGAAGACATTAGCATTGGATTGAATGAGATGGAGATGGAGATTGAGATGTGTGAATCTGTGATTTGAGGCTTTGCTTGAGAGTAATGGAACCTTCTTTAACTGTTCTATTTTTCTTAACTGTTTTCCTCTTCTTTTTTTCTCTGCCTATAAATTAAATAAATATAGCATAATTTATGTTTTTTTTTTTTAGGAAAACAAATTCAATGCATTTCCATTGTCATAATAAATTATAAAAGATATTGTGAGATTAGGATAAAAAGTGAGATGTTGGTACTAAAATCATGAATCACTCGATTAGCTTGATCTCTCACAAAACTTATTTCAAAGTTTCAATTGCTATTCAATATATCTTTACGTTTCTAAAGTGAGATGTTAAAATAAGGTATTTTTTATTCCCTCGGATCACTTAAAACATTTACTATTGTACTATTTAACAATATTTCTCAATTTTTTGAAAGGCGTACGAACTAAATCAGTGATGCTATGGATTTGGAGATTCAAATTAAATCAATTAAATTGATTGTATATGGGTTTTCATATCATTAAATCGATCAATCCGATTAAATCTATTATATGTAGTTATTATATCTTGTACAGTATATTTATCTTAGAAAAATATGTTAAAAATATGTTGTATATTTGTAATGTACATTTTTTATAAATATATATTAATTTTTTCAATGTAGCTTATATACTTTTTTTATTTTAAGTGTATTTTTTTAAAATATTTTTCGTATGGTTTTTAACTTAACCAATCGTGATTTTATCAAATTTATAATTTTCTCAAGGTTTGTTATAGCTATAAAATAAGAGTTTTATATCAAAAACGATACGAAAAATATTTAAGAAAATGCACTTAAATTTTAAAATATAATTCGATTGAATTAAATTAAATCAACCTATTTTTCATCAATTTAGTTTAATTTGAATTTCGTGAATAAAATATATCAAAACCAAATCAATTATTTTTTATTATTTCGACTTTATTTTCCTCCAACAACTGAACCAAATCGACATGTTAACCCCTAATTTCCTTATGCCCAGCGTGTTAAATTGCCCTTATCAAGGTTACTCAGTAAGTGAAACACGGTCTCAATATTTTGTGGGGATTAATCTTACTAGACCTTTGATACCACAGTTGAGGTGAGAGGAGATGTTCTCAATTTGAAGTATAAATGGTTTACATTCAGTTGTTTCAGTGTTGGGCTGTATGATCATCATGTGAAACAATGTCATATCAATAATGAGTATGGAGGAGGCCAAGGTTTCAAAAAAGGAAAGATAAAGACGGATGGATAAAGGACAAATTAATTATTCAAGATTTAAGGAGCAATAATGATAGCCGTCAGAATGGATGGAATTAATGAGGAAAGTGAAAACCATGAATTAAATTATATTGGTTGTGGATGATTATCAAGGCAGCTTGCTAGGAAGAAAAACTAGGGAGGTTGCTTTTTAGTAAAACAAAATGGATGCAAAATGAGACACAACTAAGGAAGAGGCCCAAATCAAGAGAACATGCTAAAATTTCAGCACTGTTGGCTTTCGTCCCCAATTAAAACTTGTACCCCTAATTAGATTTTTTTGATGTGAAATACCCAAAATAACCTTAAGAAATTAGTAACAATAAAAAAAATGAAAAATCAAAACAGATTGTACCCCCACATTGAAAAATCCGGAAAAGTGAGTATTGAGGGTAAAAAAAAATTTACCGATGAAATTTTAAAAAGTGAAATTTAGCGGGAAGGTTCACAATCGGAAATTTGAAAAATCCAGTATACATTTCAATACAGAAAATTTGAAAAATTTCGGGATGGATTCCCGGTAATTTCAAAAATGAAATTTTCCGGTATGTTCAATCATGTCGGAAATTTCATTCCTCTTTGAAATTTCCGGTACATGTGTAATTCTTTTTCAATTCGGATTGTTTTAATATCACAGTTTTTTAATTTCTGCTTTTTATTGAATTTTGTTAGTGAGGACCAGAGAGGAGCAAAAACTGACGTTGATTCAATTTCTTCGAGTTTCTGACCTCCTACACAATCAAATAGGAAGAGGCTGGCTGTTGAAAAAAAGAAGAAAGAGAAATGAAGAAAGACAGTCCCCCAGGGATGAGCAACCGCAACAAAATCTTGTGTTTTGAGTGAAGAACAGGATGACAGCCCAGCAAGATCATGTGTTTGGATGATGAAACATGATCAGCAGCACAGCAGTTTGATGATGAACATGGTTAGCAGCACCAGCCTGAAGAACCCATGTTTCTTGGAGGTCCTTATGATCTTTCTGTCCTTAAAGATTATGAGCACCATATTGCAATTAATGTGTGGAATGAACAAGTTAGTAAATAATTTATTTTATTACATATTATAATATATTTGTAGTATAGATTATTTTATTGCATATTATAATATATTTGTAGTATAAGATTATAATATATTTGCAATTGTGTGTTATTTTTAATTAAACAGGATAGACGTGTCTTGAGAGTTGTTTCAAATGGCAAAAAGCAAGACAAATTCATTGATATCAGATATCGATTACCCGCTCAAATAGATCATTGGATTACTATATCTGGATTACGTCATCTAAGAAGATGTAGTTTGCATATGATTGACGGTAATATGATATCTGCTTTTGCTGAGAGATGGCACGCATAAACTAGTTCATTTCACTTGACATTCGGTGAAATGACTATTACTCTTGACGACGTTAGGGGTCTTTTGAGCATCCCATGTTCTGGAGAGTTTTTCACACCTCCGCAAATGTCAATGAAGATTTGGCAATGTTGCTGTTGTTGAGTTGTTGGGAGTTGCATATGATGAAGTTGTCACTAAAACTAGGACAATAGAGGTGCCTCGTATAATTTTGAGTGGTTGAAAAATGTATTTTTTAAGAAACTTCATGAAGGACGATATGACTGCGCAGCGAAGGCATACCTACTTCATTGGTAGGGTGTACCATTCTAGTTGATAAAAGTTTATTACCCTGTATCTGCAAAATATCTGTATTTTTGTTCAAGACCTTGATACTTGTGGTAAATGGGCATGGGGACCAGCTGCACTTGTTGTGTTATATGACTATTTTAGAGATAGTACATATTGCATGCAACCCAACAGATTGAAGGATAATACTTATCTTTATTTCAGGTACTATTATATTTATTATACTGTATTATTATTTTTTAATTATTCATCACCTTAATAATTTTACTATACTTTCAATTATTTACAAACTTGGATTTACGAACATTTTCCTGATATTTGTAAACGGGATATGGATGATCTTATCTCCTCGATGCCACATATGTTTTGTTGGACTGCAAAACAAACATATGGGAACGTTGCATGTTACAGGGCAAAGTTGGATGCTTTGAGGGATACTGATATTATTTGGACGCCGAATTACGACGAGAACTCTATGACACGATTTCAGTCTGTGTCATTGTTTACATGATACATTCGTTGGTGTTCCATGATGGTTCCGTATTTACCAGAGAGGTGCATACGACAGTTTGGGTATACTCAACACATTCCTCCTACATCACCGGATGCTTGTTGTACGTGATGTTGATGTTGAATAGAGTATGTACCGGAACTTTGTAAGATCACTTCGAGCTAAATTGCACCCAGCTGCATATCCACATGAGTGTGTTGAGGGATACATCCAGTGGTATTATAGGATATCTCATCCTCGGATGATCCCTTATGTTGCTGCATATGCTGGTCCTAGTTATGATGCGATGCTGGTCCTGGTCATTGGTCCTGATGCTGGTCCTGTCATGGTCCTGATGCTGGTCATAGTCATGATGCTGGTCCCGATACTAGGTGTACACGGTGTCACACAAATGGTGGTCTTATACAGTAGAGTTTAGACTTACCATTATGGTTGTCCTGAGATCAGATTGCGTGTCTTATTAGAGAGAATGTTTTACACATTTCTAGAGGAGGAGATTATCAGTAGTATTATAATTGTAGTTTTTCAGACTTATTTTACTATTCACGACTTATTTATTATTCAGACTTATTT